>PVJN01010237.1:0-57895 GCA_004026805.1 Lasiurus borealis
TTGCAGGAAGGAGCATTGCACAGTGGGCACTGCGGGCAGCATGGTTGCCTGAGGCAGAAGCTTCCGCAGTCGCTGGCGTAGCTGGAAGAAGGAACATGGAACCCTAGCGGCTCACCGAGGAAGAGTGTCAGGATGGCAGCTCAGCGGATCCGAGCCGCCAACGCCAGCGGCCTCCCCCGGTGCAAGTCCGAGGGGACCTTGATCGACCTGAGTGAAGGGTTTTCGGAAACGAGCTTTAATGACGTCAAAGGTGAGCTCCCGGGGACACACCTGGGTCTGAGGCCTCCCGGCTGCCAACTTCATTCAGACCAGTACACTTTAGCTCTCTGATCTCCATCGTGTTCTCAATTCAAGATAAATAACTTGTTTTGTTTCTCTGGTGTGTTGGGAGGTTGTTTTGAATTTTCCCTTTAGTAATGAAGCCATACAGAATGTTTTCTCTTTTCGTGTGTGTTTGTTTTTTTAAATATATTGTTATATTGATTTTTATAGAAAGGAAGGGAGAGGGATACAAAGTCAGAAACATTGATGAGAGAGAGACATTGATCAGCTGCCTCCTGCACGCCCCCCACTGGGGATGTGTCCACAACCAAGGCACATGCCCTTGACCGGAATCGAACCTGGGACCCTTCAGTCTGCAGGCCGACACTCTATCCACTGAGCCAAGCTGGTTTCGGCTCTTTCCATGTGTTTTGATGGCATTATGGTAGGAAACTTGATGGTACAGAAAACTGGGGGAAAGGATGAATTATTGGAAATACTAGAGAAGAAAAAGGGTGGTCTGGGATGAGGTCAGCAAGCTTTTCCACAGAGGGTCGTGTAGGAAATACTTTAAGCCTTGCAGGATGTATGACATCTGTCACAACCACTCACTCCTGTCATTGTAGCTTGAAAGTCTTCATAGAAGAGAGCAAACAGATGCACATGGCTGTGTTTCAATAAAGCTTTACTTACAAAAACAACCAGTGGATGTGGCCCAGGGGCCATAGTTTGCTGACCCCTGGATTATAGGTTGCTGTAGGGTTTAAATACCCTGCACTTGGGTTGATGAGAACACCTATCTTTTGGACCCAACGTTGATACTGGTGGGTCATCTTCTTCCGTGAAGCCCATCCTGACATCATAGGCCATGGTCAGCATCTCTCCTGGTGCTGAGTACCCCCTCCCACCATCACCATCAGCATCACCATCATGAATGAACTATCCCATTACCCACCATTCAGGGAGCTGTATCTGTGCCTTTATATCTTTAGCCAATAGCACAAAGCCAGCACTAAATAAACAATCCTTAACTGAACACTGTCTCCTGGATAAAATCGTGGCCCTCTCCCCATGTACTTCATCCTCCACTTCTACTTCTTCTCTAGGCTATAGGCTGGCGGCTCTGAGCATGACTTCAAATGTTCTTTAGAAGACTGGCAAAGGGAATCCTGAGGATTTATTCATAAGAGCAGCAGAGTTATTGGGCATTGCTATAAATAACTGAACCATTTGTTTCTCATAGATTGATAATGGGCATTATTTTCTTACTTTGCTAATCACAGAGAGAGCTGGAAAGTGTGGGGTTTGGGTCAGGTTCTTAACAAGGGGCAGAGAGCTGCATTTTAATAAATAATGATAATCTGGGAGGAGCTGTTACTCTTAAAAGAATAGCACAGTGAGGGGAGGTAGACAAGACAGTCTGGGATGTGAGGAGGGGCTGATGAGTTTGTGTGTGTGTGTGTGTGTGTGTGTGTGTGTGTGTGTGTGTATGCGCGCACACGTGCGCATCATGGGGAGGGGTCAGAGATCCTCTAGACCAGTGGTTCTCAACCTTCCTAATGCCATGTCCCTTTAATGCAGTTCCTCATGTTGTGGTGACCCCCCACCATAAAATTATTCTCATTGCTACATAAGGAACTGCATTAAAGGGACGTGGCATTAGGAAGGTTGAGAACCACTGCTCTGGACTCTACTCTCCAGGGGCAGGGGCAGCATCCACGTGGTGAGCAGGCTTCAAGGTGGGAATTTATTCCAGTCAAATTGTCTGCTGTGAAAGCTGCTGCTCCTGATGAGTGTTCTGCTTGCAGAGGAACTGAGGCAGGAGGGTAGGAAATGTGTTACCTAGTGCACCGACTTCCTGGCGCCCAGGGAGCTTGTCTGTATTAAAATCAAGGTAGCTGGGAATCTGGGCAGCACTCCCCAGAATTCACTAGGTTGGAATTTGATAGGGATTTTCCTGCATTCGATTGGATGATCCCCAGCCTGGTGTCCCAGGATACTCTGTGGGGATTGATGGAGGGGCCTTAGGAGAGGGAGATCACATCACTGCCCACGTCCATGAGGCCCCCATGGGAAGGAGCTGACTCTTGAGTGAAATGTTACCACTAACCTTCTAAGGAGAGTGCTTGGAATGCTAGGCAAAACCATTTTTATTCTTCCTTCTGATAATTTGAACTGACCATTTGCATTGATACATTTTCTTAGGCCTATGTACAAAGCCAACCTAATGACTTTGGTTTTTTTATTTTAAAGATATCACTGTAAGGGAATTATTCTGGGGCAACATTATAGGGATTTAACTTATTTAAAAATATATATATATATTTTATTGATTTCAGAGAGAAAGGAAGAGAGAGAGAGAGAGAGAGAGAGAGAAGCATCTATGATGAGAGAGAATCATGGATTTGCTGCCTCCTGCAAGTCCCCCACTGGGAATCAAGCCCACAACTTGGGCATGTGCCCTTGACCGGAATTGAAGCTGGGATCTTTCAAGTTCGCAGGCTGACACTGTATCCACTGGTCAACCCAGCTAGGGCAGGGATTTAACTGTGGAGGGATTCTAACAAGATTTTAATAGCTTGAAGGCTTTCTTTAATTTTCACTTGGTTTTAATTTTCATCTGACACTTTCATTAGATGTGTCAAGGAAACAAAAGTGGTTTGTATTACTAGAGTTCGTGACTAGACAACAGAGTGGAGAGAAGGTCATACGTTATCTCTGACCCCAGCCCGACCCCTCTTCCTTCCCGCCTCCCCTTCGAAGCCATTTCCTTTTATGCTGCTGTTTTCATTCAATCAAGGGCACAGCCAGAGGGAATCCTCACTTTGGCCATTACCTTGGCCCAGTAGCATGGACATGCCCTCTCTGTTGTAAGCAGACAAGACCAGGTGAGCAGTAATTCAGTGAATGTAGATTGAGCAACTGCTACGTGCCAGGCTCTTTCCAGACACCATGAGCATTACAGACCCTAATGGTGCCTATGCTATTGGTCGATGGAGCCCTCCTCCCCAAACCCCCAACAAATGTGTAAGGTGTCTGAAATATTGATTGGTAATATGTGTTACAGAGAAAAATAAAACTAAGGAGGGGTTGCAGATATCGATTGTAACAAAACATTTTTGCTAAGCCCTTTATCAGCACAATTTTATTTAATCCTCACCAAGGCCCTTCGAAGAAAGATTCTTTTTCTCCATCATGAAGAATCTCAGGCCCTGGAGGTCAGACAGCTTCAGAGATCTAGTGATACAGAACCAGGTCTCCCAGCACCCAGACGGAGGGCAGTGGGTCATGCCTTTGAGGCCCAGGTGTGCTTTCTCCCAAGCACATCTCTTTTACCTGGTTCATGTCAATAAATAGAAACATCCTGCTTTAGACTTAGCCAAGGGAATGCAATTTAATTTTCATTATTTCCTTTCAAAGGAAAGGGAAACTGAGTGGGAGATGGGGTGTTGTGGAGGGCTGATTGGAAAGAATGGAGTGCCTGTTGACTTCATCACATATTAGAACGGTTCAACTAGAAAACGAGCTCGTCCTTTGCTTGTTTACGTAGACAGCCTAAAAAGGGTTTCCTTTCTTTCAATTGTTAGTTACAGGAAGTTAGCATATGAGCACACTGTAAAACAAGGCACCGCTCAGAGGGTGGGGCTTGTTTTCCCTCAGAAAGCACTTCCTGCGGAATATACTTTGTCATGTATAGGAGGCAGATAAAACACTTAGGTGTGTGATTATTCTTTTTCATAAACACACCGCTTGCTTAGATGACTTCATTTTGCTGTTCCAATGGCTGAATACCAAGAACCGCACATCAGCTGAGTCACTGTTTGGAGTGTCATGGGTTTTCAGACTGCTTAAGCAGGCATTCAGAAACCATGTGAGCTCCAGCAGATGTAAACTTTTGATTTTATTTGGTATGTGGGAGAGACCATTTCCATGGTCTTATTTTGAATGATCAGTTCGAGGAGGTTGAAAGAAAGCACCGGCCCAAAATCATAGGGCATATAAACAGTTTGATGAAGAATGGAACCAGAAGCATGGATATATCCAACAGACTGGCGGGTGCCTGGAGAGGGGGGTGGGGTGACTGGATAAGAATGGTGAAGGGATTGGCTGAAGAACATATATGCATATCCCATGCACAGGGACAATGGTGTGGTGAAGGCCAAGAAAGGGGGAGGGAGGGGTGGACAACGTAGGGGAAAATGGGGGTTATCTGCAATAGTGTCAACATAAAGTTTTTTAAATTAAATAAATAAAAAAGAATGGGTTCAACTTGGAAATGGAAGAAACGGGCCTCAGTGTCAAGGGAACATCTTTCATGTGGAGGCTCTTCTTTCCCGCACCTGGTCACATGCCCTGGGACCCAGAGCATCTCTGTTTTCTAACTAAATCCCATTCAGTTTCTCCTTCTACTTTGGGGGAGGACAATCCTTCCTCTGCCCTTCCAGGTTCTCTGGCTGGTCTGATAATTAAATAGACGTAAGACAGACTAAAAGGAGAAAAACAAATTTAATGGCATACGTATGGGTGCCCCATAAGACTGAGACCCAGGGCAGTCAGGCAGCCATGCTGAGCTGGGAAGAAGGAGGTGGGGACTGGGGCTTCGGAGGGAGAAAAGATGGTCCACAGGAAAGGTGGGAGCGCAAGTGCTTGATAAATACTTTTCTGTCCTGCAGAGATGCAGGGAGGCAACTTCCCTTCATAGCTCCCCTAACCCACCAGCCTGGCCCATCCTCCTTGCAGTTCTCTGGTGATAACTCTTCCCAGAACCGACTCTCCATCCACATTCTTGGCAGCACTTAAGGGAGAAGTGAAAAGCTCTGCCTGAGTCATTGAGGCCTTGATTGTCTTCAGATCAGAGTAGTCCACAGACCGCAGCGGCACACTCTGAGACCGCCTGGTCTGCTCCCTTCGCGGTCCAGCAGCGCTCTGAGGGTCAGTCAGTGAGATAAGGAAATAATTTGATCAAAATGAGATGTTTGAGGCACAGGAACGTGGTGCTGATTTGCGTTTCTGCAGATGGTGGACCGACTTCCATCGTGGCCCCGCCTGTTTGTGTGTGTGTGGACCTGGACATGACCAAGTGTGGTGAAACAGTTGTACTCTCATTGGTGTGTTGATCACACACCAAAACCCACTCTAGTTTGCTTCTGTGAATCGCGTTGCTGGCTTGTGGCTGCATGCGGTGTGTTAGTTTTTTGGGCCACCTTCTCTAGCTTGGATGGTGTTCTACAGTCCGTGGCCTCGCCCTCAACCTCTGTTCTGTGTGTTTCTTGCAGTGCCTTCTCCCAGTGCCTTGCTAGGGGACAATCCCACACCTTTCGGAAATGCAAAGGAAGTTATCGCAATCAAGGACTACTGCCCCAACAACTTCACCACCCTGAAGTTCTCCAAGGGCGACCACCTCTACGTCTTGGACACGTCCGGCGGGGAGTGGTGGTACGCCCACAACACCACGGAGATGGGCTACATCCCCTCCTCCTACGTGCAGCCCCTCAACTACCGGAACTCCACGCTGAGTGACAGCGGGATGATCGACAATCTTCCCGACAGCCCAGAGGAAGTAGCCAAGGAGTTAGATTTGCTCGGAGGATGGACGGATGACAAGAAGGGATCGGGCAAAACCTATAGTAATAACCCTTTCTGGAATGGGGTCCAGACGAACCCCTTTCTGAACGGGAAGGTGCCAGGGATGCCCAGTGTGGACGAGCCGGCTCCCAGAAGTACGGTGGACTTGCTGCTCTTTGACACGGGCACGTCTTTCTTCTCGGAATCCACCTCGGCCACCACGAACAGCACCGGCAACATCCTTGACGAGCTGCCGGCCACGAACCAGCTCCACGCCGAGGGGCCCGTCAAGCGGGACAACCCGTTCTTCCGGAGCAAACGCTCCTACAGTCTGTCGGAACTCTCTGTCCTCCAAGCCAAGTCCGACGTGCCCGACTCCTCGGGGTATTTCACGGGCTTGAAGTCCCCGGCCCCCGAGCAGTTCCAGAGCCGGGAGGACTTCCGCGCTGCCTGGCTGAGCCACCGGAAGCTGGCTCGGTCTTGCCACGACCTGGACCTGTTGGGCCAAAGCCCTGGGTGGGGCCAGACCCAAGCGGTGGAGACGAACATCGTGTGCAAGCTGGACAGCTCCGGGGGCTCCGTGCAGCTTCCCGACACGGGCATCAGCATCCATGTGCCAGAAGGCCACGTGGCCCCGGGGGAAACCCAGCAGATCTCCATGAAAGCCCTGCTGGACCCCCCCTTGGAACTCAACAGCGACCGCTGCTCCACCGTCAGCCCGGTGCTGGAGGTGAAGCTGAGCACCCTGGAGGTGAAAACCGTCATCGTCTTGGAGATGAAAGTCTCCGCCGAGGTGAAAAATGACATTTTCAGCAAAAGCACAGTGGGCCTCCAGTGCCTGAGGAGCGACCTAAAGGAAGGGCCCTATGTCCCGGTCCCACTCAACTACAGCTATGGGGACACGGTCCAGGTGCACCTGGACAACCTGGAGCCCTGTATGTACCTGGCCATCGTGGCCCTGGGGCCGAACATCCTCTACCCTTCCACCGTGTGGGACTTCATCAATAAAAAACTCACAGTGGGTCTCTATGGCCCCAAACACATCCACCCATCCTTCAAGACAGTGGTGACCATTTTTGGGCACGATTGTGCCCCAAAGACTCTCCTGGTCACCGAAGTCACCCGCCAGGCCCCCAGCCCCGCGCCCGTGGCCCTGCAGCTCTGGGGTAAGCACCAGTTCATCCTCTCCAGGCCCCAGGACCTCCAGGTCTGCATGTTTTCCAACATGACAAATTACGAGGTCAGAGCTGGCGAGCAGGCCAAAGTCGTGAGAGGGTTCCAGATGAAGCTGGGCAAAGTGAGCCGCCTCATCTTCCCCATCGCCTGCCAGAACCCCAGCGAGCTGTCCGACTTCACCCTGAGGGTCCAGGTGAAGGACGACCAGGAGGCCATCCTCACCCAGTTTTGCGTCCAGACTCCCCAGCCGCCCCCTAAAAGTGCCATCAAGCCTTCCGGGCAGAGACGGTTCCTCAAGAAGAACGAGGTCGGGAAAATCATTCTGTCCCCGTTTGCCGCCACCACCAAGTACCCGACCTTTCAGGACCGCCCCGTGTCCAGCCTCAAGTTCGGCAAGCTGCTCAAGACCGTAGTCCGGCAGAGCAAGAACCACTACCTGCTGGAGTACAAGAAGGGTGATGCCATCGCCCTGCTCAGCGAGGAGAAGATCCGGCTGAAGGGGCAGCTGTGGACCAAGGAGTGGTACATAGGCTACCACCAGGGCAAGGTGGGCCTGGTGCACGCCAAGAACGTGCTGGTGGTGGGCAAGGCCCGGCCCAGCCTCCTGGCGGGGCCCGAGCTCAGCACCTCGGTGCTGCTGGAGCAGATCCTGCGGCCCTGCAAGTTCCTCACCTACATCTACGCCTCCGTCAGGACGCTGCTCATGGAGAACATCAGCAGCTGGCGCTCCTTCGCCGACGCCCTGGGCTACGGGAACCTGCCGCTCACCTTCTTCTGCCGAGCGGAGCTGGACAGCGAGCCCGAGCGGGTGGCGTCCGTCCTGGAGAAGCTGAAGGAGGACTGTAACAACGCGGAGAACAAAGACCGGAAGTCCTTCCAGAAGGAGCTCATGATGGTAGGTCCCCGGCGGGTTTGGATTTAGGGAGCGTGGGGCGGAAGCCAGCCTTCTCCTCGCACATGTGGCTGCCACGTGGTTCTGTGAACCATTGGACCGGCTTGTGGGCTCACCTGTGTTGCTTCAAGTGCAAGGACAGGGTTTTAGGAAATGCACCTGGAGAGGGTGTTCACCTGGGGCTGTGGGGTTTCCCAAACAGCTCAGATCTCTTTTCCCTCTGAGTTGGGGTCTCTCAGAGGTCTCCGGATGGACCTCCACGGGCCCAGTGTAACGTGGACATCTGGGGCCTGTGTTCCGACCACCTCTATGTCAACCTCTGGGGAGAAGGTCTGTGCTTTCATTAGCTTCCCTAGGAGAGCCACCTGACTCCAACATTTTAAGAAGCACGGCCCCCCAATCTGGCTTTATGTTAATGAGTTTTTCCCTCTGTGTCTGACTTAAAGGTTCCACCATGTTTTTGTATTGTCTCCTCTTCCTCCTTTTCGTGTGCGTTTGAGTCGGGGGTGAGGACAGCCTTGGTTTTGCCAGCACAACCAGGAATTGGAAATACGAAGAAGTAAAAAGGGGGAAGTTGGTGTCACACTACGGCATCCACCGGCCAGCCGGGAAGCATGCACTGGCTTTTCACGGCACCAGCAGGCCTGGGCTCAGCCCCAGCCCACACACCACAGGCAGGCCCCCTCTTCACTGTTGGATAAGTCCTGGGAGTGGCCTCGGAGAAGCTTAGTAATATCTTTCTCTTGGCACCTCTCATCGAGTCTGTGCTGCCATTGCCTGAGACTCCCTTGGATACTGGGAGCCGTCTCAGTTCCCTCCCGGGCCCCCTGATGTGATGTCCTGTGGGAACACCTGTGTGATTGGTCACATGCCTTTCTTCCTTGCTCCCCCGACTCCCCACAGCCTTTTTCACCTCCTCACTTTGGTGGGGTGTGACTCAGCACTCCTGGCATTTCTGTGAATTCTACCCCCTCCTTCCCCACAGCACCTGCCATTGTGTGTCTGCAATGGAAAACAGGTGAACCAGGAGCATCTGAGGTGGCCCACATTGACATGAGTGTGCAACTGCGATGGGTTCATTGCACACACGTCTCTCTGCTGCCCCCTGGAGCCGGGGGACAGAAGGGTTACAGTCCACAGTGCTGTGGCCACTGCGGCAGAGGGAGTGGGGCATGAGGCAGGCCCCCTGACAAGTGACCCGCCATAGCATAAAGTGCTGGTCACGTGGAGCAGAATGGGAACCTGGCACTGCCCGCAGGAGCGAGCGGGAACTGGAAGTGGCAGGTAGAGAGGGCGACCTTGGCAACCTGGAGGTCATTGGGCATTGGCAGCGTTAGTGGAGAGGATTCGACTGTCGTGGCTGAGGGTAAAGTGTGCCTGCAGGGAAGCTTCCCCTCAAAGCGGGTGCAGGAGCCAGCCAAGGGAGAGGAGCTGTCAGGTCCTAAGTACACTATGGGCCATGGGTGCTGCCCATGTCCCTCCCTCAGGGCACAGCTGCCTGGCCCGCCTGTAGAGTCAGTCCCCGAGCAGCCCGAGCTGCCCGTCTCCTCCTTGAATCCACCTCACAGAGGGCAAGGCCCGAGCTCCCCTCTCGCCAGCCTCAGGCTGGAATTCTCCATGGATCGGGGAATTATGTGCTTTCATGGAGCATAAACTATTGATTGTGCCTTCGTGACGGCCAAGAAGCGCTTGCCTGGCATGAGCACAGGAGGAAAATGAGCCGACCTGGGCAGCTTCTTCGGGGCTGTGGAAACCTGTCTGAGGAGGTGGCTTTTCTCTCGTTTCCTCATTGCTTTTCAGAAGACTTAAGCGAGGGCTCCTTTTTTTCACCGCGGGGAACCCAGAATAGATTTTTCGGTTGGCTTCCTGAGGTTAGTGTGTGTGTGCAGATGGGGGCCCATATGTGTCTGGGGCCCTCCCCTCCCCCCCCCCCACCTCATACCCCCTGTGGCTCCCAGAGTCCCAGGAGGAGGAAGTGGCAGGAAGGTGCCCGGGGGAGGTTGGCTTGGGCTGAAGTGAAACCGGTTTCCCCTCCTCACCTGTGAGCAGCAGATCCGAATGGCTGGCCCGACTTCTAGAAACCACAGGCTGGCTGATCCCCGGGTGTTGGAGGAGTCGCTGCACACCAGGTGTTTCATTTCCAGGGATTTAGACATCACTGAGCAATGGAGTTCCCTACAGCATCAACCAAGCATCTAACCCGCACCCCCTCACGGCCAGACCACTCCGCCTCACCCCTCTCCTTGTGAGACTGTTTGTTTAGTGTTAGTGCCTTGGTTTGGAAGTCGTGGTTAAATGAATTAGGCCCTAATTATTAGGGGGAAGGGAGTTTTAGAACAGGTTTGCCAGGAGATGGGAAGAAAAAAGGTCCATCTGTCCATTACCATCAGAATGGGATCCAGGCCCCTGCCTTTATCCCCAAGGTCCTTAAGACCTACTTCCCCCTTCACTCCCTAAACACCCCCCATCTCACATCGCTGGGGACCACGCATGCTTCTTGCTCACTAGCCACTCTGGCCTGTTGCTGCATCCTGCACACACCTCCCTTACCCCACTCAGATTTTGCACCTGTAGTTTCCTTGGCCTGGAATTCTCTTTCCCCTGATTCCAGGTGGCTGAGCTTTCACCTCCTTTGGATACCAGACCTCCTTTGGATACCAGCCCAAACCTCATCTTGTAAGAGCTTTCCCACAACTCCCTATAAAGCCACCTCGTGCCTGTGGCTCACTGCACCTCATCCTCCGTAATATTGTCTCCATGGTGCTTTCCAGAATCTAAAATGGCCTTGTTTACTTGGGTTCCTGTGTCTTGTTGCCCTAATTGAAGACAAAATCCATGAGAGAAAGAACCTGGTGCATAGGAAACACTCAGACATGTGGTGAATGAATGAATAAATGATGAGTGAACTAATGCAGCGTCCTGTGGTCAGACCACGGTGCTTCTGTTCTTTTGTTCCAGTCCCTCTTGTGGGTGTATGTTTTCCACCTCAGGTCTGGGAGGTGTGTTGTGTGCATGGACCTCCCAGGGTACTTTGCCTGCCCTTTGTCATCCACACGGCTTATGACCACAGAGAAGGGCCCTCCAGTCCCCAGTCCACCCAGCTCTCCAGCAGAATCCATGCCTGTCTATGATCATCCCATTTCAGTGAGGCCCCCAGACCATATTGGAAGTCGGGGGAGGGGTGGTGCTGCCGGACCCAGCAGAGTGGATGGGGATCCCTGTGCTGACGGGACTCACGGACCAGGCAGATGAGGGAATGGGTATCACACATTTGAAGAGCTTTTGAAGTCAAATTCTGTTGTCAAAGGCAGGATGGGTAGTTGGTGGCATGGGCATGGCTTTTAACAGCTTTTAACACACAGCCAAGGAGAGCCATGGCAAACAGCAGGAGTGGGTGCATGTACTCTCAAGCATGAAACATTTCTTAGGCTCCTGCTGTGTGCTTAGAAGGGATGCTGGGGGCTGGGTTTTTTAAGAACTCAGGCCTGTTACTTGAAGAAGATGGGTGAACAGTTAGGAGAACTGAGTGGGCTTGTAACAGGTCCTGAAGCAAAGAACCTCCTTGGCCTGGATGGACCAGGGGAAGGCAAACGGGGATGCCAAAGGGAGTGAAGGAGCCAGCCAAGGGGGAAGGGCTGTCAGGTACTAGGTACACTGTGGGCCAGGGCCAGGGAGAAGAGGAGCATTGGATAGGGTCTAACAGAGGCTTGAGGCCAGGTTGCATTCAAGGCGTTGGGGCAAGAGATAATAGTATGTTGGGCAACGGGAGAGTGGCCTCCAGCCCCCTGGACCAGACAACACTTGCTCTATATCCTGGGGACATTGAGGGTGGTCACTCAGTCACAGTGGAAGGGTGTATTACAGGCATTAAGACATTCAGGTAGAGCAGGTTGTGTCTGCATCCGACAGGCACCCGAGCCGCCCTCTGCCTCACGCTGTGC
This sequence comes from Lasiurus borealis, assembly GCA_004026805.1. Taxonomy (NCBI): domain Eukaryota; kingdom Metazoa; phylum Chordata; class Mammalia; order Chiroptera; family Vespertilionidae; genus Lasiurus; species Lasiurus borealis. Next base: position 11,836 of record PVJN01010237.1, read on the forward strand.
TCCTCCCCCCAGGCCTTGCTGAAGATGGACTGCCAGGGCCTGGTGGTCCGGCTCATCCAGGACTTTGTGCTCCTGACCACGGCCGTCGAGGTGGCGCAGCGCTGGAGGGAGCTGGCTGAGAAGCTCGCCAAGGTGTCCAAGCAGCAGATGGACGCATATGAGTCTCCCCACCGGGACAGGAACGGGGTCGTGGACAGTGAGGTGAGTGGGCAGCCCTTCTCTCAACCTGTAAAACTCAGTCACAGCCATGTCTGTTTTGTAGAGTTTTTATGAGGATGAAACGAGTTAGACGGGAAAGCACGTGCCCAGCACACAGTAGGCCCTCACTGAGTAGGCAGTCTCCTTTTTGGGGTCTTTAGTTGTGACTCCGCTCTGAGGCTGCCATAAAGTGGGGCTGGGGCATTGGGACATTGGCAGGCCTGCCCATCCTTTGCTCATCCTGATCTTAAATGACCTTCAGTCGGAGGGAAAGATGTGTGACTGGGCCCTTTGGGACCCAATCTGCTCTGGGCCCCTACCCGTCCCTGCTGTACGAATATCTGGCATGTCGTGTGTCTGGCCTGGGCCATCATGGGCTGGGGTCCTGCTCCAAAGTTCTGTTTTCTCACTGGTTCATTCCTAAGCTACCGGAGACCTAGGAGTGGGGAAGTTCCAAGCATAAGGATGTCCTTTATTATTTTTTGCATATGTTTTTATTGATTTCAGAGAAGGGAGAGGGAGAAATAGAAATATCAGTGATGAGAATCATTGATCAGCTGCCTTCTGCACAACCCCTACTGGGGATTGAGCCCGCAATCCACTCATGTGCTCTTGATTGGAATCGAACCCCGGGACCCTTAGTCCGCGAGCTGACGCTCTACCCACTGAGCCAAATTGGCAAGGGTAAGGGTGTCCTTTATTATTAGTAGGGCGAATTTCTAAAAAAAAATAAAAAAAAAAATGGCCGCGATAGAAAGTGTTACAGGGAGGTAAGGAGAGAAATCCTTCCTGTTAGGGGAGACACCACTGGCTACGTCCTACTCCCACAAAATACAGTTCCCTCCGCAACGTGCTGACCGAGACCGAAACGGTCCCCTATGGCTTAGATTTGCTCTGCTCTTGCCGAGCAGTGTAGATACCGTGCAGAGGAGCTGTAGCTAGCGACCCGGGCGAATGTCTGACTGTCCCTCACTGTGTCCTTCCTCCCTCCTTCCATTTCGGACGACTCCCCCGTGCAGGCCATGTGGAAGCCCGCTTATGACTTTCTGCTGACCTGGAGCCACCAGATCGGGGACAGCTACAGGGATGTCATCCAGGAGCTGCACACCGGCCTGGACAGGATGAAGAACCCCATCACCAAGCGCTGGAAGCACCTCACGGGCACCCTCATCCTCGTGAACACCCTGGACATCCTGCGAGCGGCTGCCTTCAGTCCTGCCGACCAGGACGACTTTGTGATTTGAACGGGCGCCCCCGGCCTGCTGCTGCCCTGGGGCCTGTGCCCCCATCTGCCCCGTCTGCCCCGTCTATCCCAGATGCCTGTGCAGCCACGTGTTGCTGGGGAGGAAGGAAGCGCCAGCTGCTCAGACAGATGAGGGTCACTCCATGGCCCCGCGCTGAGGACCAAGCACATCCAGTGCTCCACCTGCCACCTCCATCTCGGGGCAGGGGAGGCCTGGAGGGAATTTCTACTGCAGGTCATTGCCAATCAAATAGCTTTCTATTTGTTATGTATACATCACTTTTTTAAAAGTATGGGGAGGAGGGGACATATGAGAAATGTGGTATCTAATTTTTTTAATGGACCACATAGGTAAAAACAAAACTTACAGGGGCAGACGCTGTTAAGGTTTTTATGTTCTCTGAAGACCTTTTTAAATTATGTTACGGATGTATATATGTATTTAAAAGTACTCGGGGGCATTTCTGGTTCCCAGACACACTCACATTTCAACAGGAAGACGCTTGTTCGCGCGTTGGACCTTCCTTCACTCCGTACCTGTACAAACGTAAATCAAATAGGAGCCGTGGTTTTAGGTAAATTGAATCTCGCCCAAGCCCGTTCTCTCTGAGAATGTCCTGGGTCCTTTCTTCCCTCCTTATCTTCTGTACCTTGACCTCGGGGTGCAGTAGGTGACCAGCCACAGGGCACGTGGACCATGTTGTGGGCAAAGTTAAGTCTGACTGGTGCCCTTGAGATGAGGAAGCAGCTGGGAGTTGGCTTTCTCTGTGGCCCCTGCTCATTCAGAAGAGCAATTCCAGTTCCTATTGAGCTGGTCCCTGCAAAACTCCCCCTCTCTGTGGTCAGGAAGGAAACTTCGCCACAAGGACAGCCTGTGCAAGGTGCCGGCAGCCATTTGCCAAACTCTCCGCTTCATTTCATCCCAGACGTGATCCCTCTCCCTTCCTGGTATACCCATGTCTCCGTGGGCATGAATAGTGTGGGGAAACCATGTTTATTTACAATATAAAGATTATCTAAGCAGGATGAACATTTTCTGAACATGAAAATACTTGCCACGTAAAGTCTGGGGCCTGGTGGAATGTTGCATTGATCACCTTTATGGTTGCAGATAGACTTGCTGGGTTGATTTCTACGACTGCACTGTCATTGTGGCATCTCAGAGGGAGCAAGGAAGTGGAGTCCACAGGAATGTGCCAGGATGGGCACCGGGCACGTAGGAAGTCATGTGGGGCCACTTGGGATCCCAGTCTCATTCTCTAAGCCTGCTTTCTTGAAACACTATAATTACCTACTATAATCAATGTATGGTCCCTTATGGGGCTGAAACATTCTTGTTTATCTATTGACTCAGATCAACTGGCTAGAAAAAAACAATGATACCAAAAAATAAGAACACTACGTATTTTATGCTGCAAGAACTGAGACACACAGTTTCCCAATCTTCCCACGAGATTACCTTAAATTGAGCTGTTCAACTCTCCACCATCACTCTTTCCAGAGATTCTCTCTCCTCTTCCCCCCCCCCCCCAAAAAAAAACACAACACAGAAACAAAACCAGTTGCACCTTAAACCATGGATATTTTTCCTCAGGGGCTTAAAATAGTTTCCTATGCAACATGTCTTGTGGCACAAATTAAATTCTACGGAAGTTGCAGTAAATTTTATTTGGATATTTTGACCTCTTAAGTGTGTGGGTGTTTTTTTCCATGCCAACCAAACTTTAAGTAAAACTTCTCGTAAGTATCTATACAGAGAACAATGGCTCCCTCCCCGAACACTCACCTCTAAGTGACAGTGTGGCCATTGGGTAACAGGCATCTATTTTCTTGATATTAATGTAATTGCTCTTGGAACATAGGGGTCTCCGGCATCGCTGGCTAGTTGGAATCATTGTTGCCCAGAGCACACAAAGGGTTCAGGTGGATGGCTTCCTTTATTTTGGCCCCACACCCCTGGGACTGCCAATCCTGATCCCACAATACAGTTTAGGACTGAGCAGGTCCACTTGTGTTTCTACCTGTACCACCCCTCCTCACTGAGATAGTGGCTTTGTTATGTTTTGTAGGTGCTCCGAATCTTGAGATCACTTGACCATATTGGAACCCCCAAAAACATAAACTCGCAGCCTCCCTTGCAGCTACATGCAGGTGTGTCCAATTCCCACCTCATGGATCTCTATAATTCGATCACCCACTTGCAGAAGGAGGCGAGGCTGGTGGCAGAAGCATCTTCCTTCAGGGTGGCACTGGTAGCAGGAAGAGCTCCAGACATAACTGTGGCCTCAGTGGGGCACGCAGGACAGTGGCGATTTCCCCACTGCCAGGACACGTTCCTCAGAAAGCCAGTCCTGGAAGCTCACAATTGAGCACGGTTCTTTAGATCTCTCAGCTCTGCTGAATTACCTAATTATCCTTTATTAAGTCCCTTTTTGGAAGAATGAGCCATTGTTAATTTTCGTTGCTTGCAAATAAGCACCTTGATTTCCGGCTATTTTTATTTCTTCAAGATTTCACCCTGATACCCAGGCTCTTCTGGGAAATCTTTCTGGACGTCCCATCTGGGCAAAAGGCCCTTCCTTTGCTTTCCTGCAGCCCTCTGCCCTCACCGCAAATATAACCCAAATCTCTCTACTAGAGCTGTGCCCCAGACTAAACTGGGCGAGGAGACGCCCAATGCACACTCAGTACACAAAGTCGCGTTTAACACATCCTAAGTCACAATAAGGTCCTGAATGGATGACTGACTGAATAAACATCTTCCCAGTGCTTACTGCAGATCAGCTCATTTAGGGGAATAGAGGCTAAGTACCCGAGTAGCTTTGTGTGAAATTGGAGTGATTTTTTCTTCTTTTTTTTATCAGCACAGAAGTCTTTTTTATTTTTTCCCACTTATTATGCCATGAATTCATAGGGAATGGGTGCCAGCAGCTCAGGCTCCTTTCCATTGGTCCTCACAAAGTGTGCTGCTCTGGGTGGAGCCGACTGAGGCTTCAATTGAACCCAGGTACCTTTCTCTTTAGCTTCCTTCTTTTTCTGATCATTTTCCTTCATGTTTCAGGAAGCTATCGCAGCTCTTAGAGTGCTTAATATGCTCAATACATACATTAATTCTCTTGGCAAGAATCTTGCCCTTAACTTGCTGGTTCACAATAATGCCCACTGCATGCTGGGTGACATTGTAGACTCTTCCAGTTTTGCCATGGTAACACTTGTGGGGCATTCCTTTTTGAACATTGCCCATTCCCTTGATGTCCATAATATCACCTTTCTTGTAGATTGGCATGTATGTGGCCAAAGGTACCACTCCATGTTTTCTGAAAGGCCTCTCCTCTTTCCCTTTGTGTTAGTCATTTTAGCAAATTAATCTGTGGAACCACGGTCACGGGAGCCACGCGCAGGGCCGACCTGGAAGATGGCCGTTCCGGCAGAAAGTGGAGTGATTTTCCTTTTATCAAATACACATTTTATGGGGAGTCCACTCTAGCTTTTTTTTTTCTATAAAGTTCTATCTCTACTCTTTTTAGTTCACTGGTCTCCCCACTATACTGTTATGTATGTTTGGTTCAGCTGAAGCTCACATTTTGGCATAACAAGTATTTGCTGTATTTTTCACACATTCACAAGGTGCAGATGCTCACACTTGTGTGAGAATAGCAGACACTTGGTAAGCATCTCTAGCCTCAGGTGAGCTGTCTTGGTGTCACAGGCCGCCTTGGAAAGTCACCAAGCACAAAGCAGGAGGCAGGAGGATAGGCAGGTGGGGTGTTTACCTGGCAACGCCAGCAATTACAGGCCATGGTCCTGGTCTAGAAGAGAGAGAGAGGGTTTAGAGAATTGAATCACTTTCAGTCTTCACTCTGAGCCTGGTTAGAATCAACATCTACAGAATGAAGAATGTATGGTCAAATCGATGCTGACAAGTCACAGCTATTTGTAACACTGAAATACACAAATGCAATCTGTGTGTGCAAACGGAAGTGCCACACGAAGGTGTATGCTTCATGCTACTAGTGAATTCATAAGACTACAATTACGGATTCAAAACCTCTTTGAATAATCAGAGTCCAGGTCTCCAAGGTGTTTTGCAAAACCTTTCTATATTCCTAATTATCACATTTTCCATGTGACAGATGAGGTGAGACACTAAAAGCAGAAAAGGTGATTAATGCATATTGAGGGCCTCAGGACACTTGACCTGGTTAGAAATAATATTCACAGACCTTGGAGATTTATGTATTCTTCTCAGGACCTGGGAGATTGCTATCATTTTTCAAATATTAGGTTTGTGCAAAACACATAGAGACATACTGGTAGTTAGGGTCACTATGCTATGCACAGGGTATCTCAAACTCTCCAAACAGAAACGCATACTCAAGTGAAAACAACTCTAATTCCCTGTTTCATCGATGACATGTAGCATTTTCAAAAATTCTGTTTAAAATATTGGGCATTTACTGTATGTAGTCAGGCAGCCTTCTCTCCCAAAATGAGTTTTGCATAGTATCTCACTTCAAATGAGGCCATTTATTAGTATAATTTTCAACATACCTTCAAAATATAATACTTAACTTTGCATCATTCAAACATATGTAGTATTCACTCTTATTTGGCTATTTTGCAAGCCCGCTAAATCACAACAGGGTTCTGGTTGAAATACCATTATTATTTTGGGTTCCCATATATTTGCTCTACCCCACAGCTCTTGGAGGAGGTGAAATGGGTACCAGCCTCATAATCTTGAGAAAAGTGAAAGACTTCAGCTATTTAAGATTATTTAAAAAAAAAAAAATGTAATCGCCTGCACTTACCAGGCTTCCCGCTTGATTCGTGGGTGCCCTGAAGTGTGAAGACCAGCTCAATTTTTAATGTTGCGGTGAAACACTAGACAGGAGAGAAACATAAATGGTTTACATTTCAAGGTAGGAGGGGATGGGCGTGGATTCTACTTCGTGATGTTTAAATATTCCAGCAGTCACAGTGCCTCTCTGTGCTTCCCCGCTCCTGCTCCCTGTCCCACTTTCAGTCCCTCCTGCTGAACTTTAATTAAAATCCAGGCAATTGTTTTCTAGGAGGCTTCTCTCATACACACTGCACGCCTGGGACTTGTTGGGCCGTCTGCAAGGAGAGGGGTAAAGAGGCTGGTTGTCGCTTAGCAACAGGCACGCCTCCACCTGCCCTGGGCCTCTGGGGTTTCCTACAAGTCAGAGGGAGTGGTTTCTCTGCCCTGGACACTGCTCCACAGTCCTGGGCCTCGCCAGTGCGCTGTCTTCAGGGCTACGGTCCAGGCTGTGGGATTACAGCTGCCTCCTCCCCGTGGGGGCCCTGCCTGGGCAGAGACACAGTCCTCTCTCATTGGCTTAATGCCGTCCTTACAACCCCTCAGCACACCAGTGGAGGCTTGATAGGTTTCTGCTGCACCTGGGAGGTGGGTGTGGAGTGCACATGTGTGTGCCTGCATCAAAACTCAAGGAGACAGGCCTGCTATTCCTTACATGGACACCACCACCACCACGGAAGCAAAGGGTTCCTCAGTTTTATTCCAAAGCCATCTAGACTAAAATTAGCCAGCACTGACCTAGCGTTTTTGCTGTGCCTGTCAAGGTCCTAAAGACTTTAGCCCTCAAGAGGTCCCTGTGAGATAGGTACAATTATTATCCACGTTTTCCAGATAAGAAAGTAAGGTTCAGAGAGGTTAAGTAACTTTTCCCAAAGTCACACAGCTACAAAAGTGTGGAGCTGAGATTCAAACCCAGGCAGCCTGGCTCCAAGATCCTTTCTGTACATTCCTGCCTCGCCCAGCTGACCTTTTTCTGTGGGTCAGCAAGAGAGAGAAATGGTGACTTGCATAATTGAAAGTGGCCAATAGCAAAAACGGTTCTTTCCCCCTGAGAACGTTTTGTGTGGAGATGCTGAAAAGTGGAGACCATTTGCCATAGGTTTTTCCTTTTTAATTTCCTCTGGGCAAGCAGATATAATGAGCTCATAGGCTCTCCACATACTTCAGCAGCTGGCATGGAGACAGCACCGAGGCCTGGTGAACTGTTAACGATTTTTAAAGTTGCTGCAACATGAATGTCCATCAATAATGGGGCAGTCAGATAAATCGCAGTACATTTGCACAGCGGAACACTGCTCAGCCATTAAAGGAACAGGCAGATCTATAATTTTCAGTGTGAGGAGATTCTTCAAGATATAGTAAATGGAAAAACTAGAACTGAGTATAAAATCTATTTTGTTAAAAGATAAAATAGGCTTGGCCAGAATGGCTCCGTGGTTGAGCATCGATTTATGGACCAGAAGATCACGGTTCCATTCCCGGTCAGGCCACATGCCTGCGTGGTGGACTCAATCCCCAGTGTGGGGCGTGCAGGAAGCAGCCGATCAATGATTCTCTCTCATCATTGATGTTTCTCTCTCTCCCTCCTCTTCCTCCCTGAAATCAATAAAAATATATTTTTTAAATGATTAAATAACAGGGCCTTGCACAAAGCATTCCTAAAATGACACCAAGACACATGGTCATGGGTTTCTGGGGCCTAGAATCTGCATGTGAGGGGAGGACTCGGTTTCCATTGGGTATCTTTTTGTGCTGTTGAATTTCTTGCTCTGTGCTGGCGATAGTTTCGTGATTCTATATTTTTCGCTTCAGATAATAATTTATGAAATGAGAGTAATTTAGAATTAGCTGTAAGTATCCAAGGAACAGAACGAATACCCATTTGCAAAATTAAAAATAAAACAAGTACCTAATTTGCATATTGTTAATCAGCCAAGTGGCCATATACAGGCAGATAATCACATAGGATTTGTGTGCCCAGAACAGGAGGTTTCCACCAGGGCCCCCAGATGGGCCTTAGGGGGTCTAGGAACCCCTCAATGGTGCACTCATTTTTGTTTATTATGGTCTGTGCATCTTCTAAGGGGATTATCCAGCATTTTAAATAGATTCTCATACAGGTTTATGAGTCACAAAAGTTTAACGGCCAATAGCCTGGAGCTCTGACAAAGGTGGTATTTGTATAAAAGATTGTGCTATCCAGAACTTTAACAAGCACTAGAGAGGGACCTGTAGCACAAAGGGAAACAGAGGGGGTGGGAGGGACTGGCATGCTGGCAGTGATGAGAAGCAGCCTGCCTGTGCCAGGGCACACCTGTCCAGGTGCACCGTGCCTGTCCCTCGGCCTGTCGGCCAGGACTGCGCTAGTCTGGATGCAGCAGGACACGGGCCACAAGCAGCCCTGTTGAGGAAAGGGCTTCATTTTTCTCACCTGACAGGTCATCCAGGGTGGGTGATGCTCTCGCTCAGGGACCGCCTCCTTGTCTCCTGCACAGCCATCTATAGGCTGTGGCTTTGTCCCACAGCCAGGCTGGCATCACCAGGGGCTGGGACCCTTATCCGGGTGTAAGAAGGGGAGAGCAAAAGGGGTGTGGGGTCTGCCAGCTAACCCTCTCTCTTTTTACAAGGCAAAGGACAACTTTCCTGGCCAACTGCACCCAATAAAATGCCACTGTTTCATTAGCCAGAAAGTATGGCAGTCACCTGAGAGCTTGCCCTGGGAGCTCTCTGTCCCCTAGCTGGTTGCAATGTAACCGTGAACCAACTAGAATTCCTGTTAGGAGGAGGGGTAGGGGCCAGTGGAGATTGTGTGGCCCCAAGCGACCCGCACACGTGCATGGGAGCGTGTGTATGTGGCTCTATTTCTCTGTGTTGAGCTGGGGCCTAAACACTGGCCTAGATCCGCTTACTGTGGAAGTGCAGCCAGGGTTCTAACTTGCAAACCTGCATGCACAGTGCTATTGGAATCAACGACAGATATAATCCTGTGGTTTTAAACTCCTCACATGCAATTCTGACACACGGCACAGGATTCCTGGTGAACGGAGACGGCATTTTCCTTCAGTTTGGTTGAGATACAATTGATTGACAGCACTGTAGACCTTTAAGGTTTATGCATTTACTATGTGTATAAGTGAGATGCAACAAAATGCATTTTAATAAAACCCACACACAATAAAAGAATAAACGAAACAGCCCCAGGGCGGGGCTCCCCTGGGGGACACAGGCAAAGTGCCAACCTGAGCCGACTCAGGGCACCTCCGTCATCAACAGGAAACCCCAGGAGCCTGGCCACAGAGCGGCTGCTCACGGAGTCCACGTGGAAACAACGGGTGGCCTTTCTCTGAGCTCTCTTCCCAGACACCACCAGATTCCAGAACGGTACAGGTGGGTTTCTCCCCAGGCCGGAGGCTGCAGCAGCCAATGATCTGGCACCAGGGAAGCCCTTCCATGGGAGACAGAGGGACTGGCAGTGACAAGATGTAGACTCCTAAACCAAAGGACACAACAGGTCTGTCTGTACATGTGCGACTGCCCACAGAAGCAATAGATTCCTCTTTACTCCGACTTTGTGTTGAATGAAGTAATGCTGATGTATATATAGGACACCAGCCAGGGGGGCCTGGGTCACACCGCACCCATCCCCCCATCTCGGTCACACATAACCCAGACAGCCCACAGTCCACCTGCACCCACCCATCCCCCCGAGAATTCCTTGGTCGGGCTGCCTCTTTCTCCGCAGCATGTTTGGGGATGTTTGGCTAAGACATTTTTGCAGTGTGGCCTTCGGAGAAAGAACCCACTAATTGAGAGTAACGTTTTGCCAGGAACTAAGTATGAATATAAACTTAACAGCATCCTCTTCCTTGGAAACTGCCCAGCTTCTTTACATGAACTTTGAAAGTTGAATTTGAAAACCTTGTAATTTAAGGGGGAGGCTGCTGAAAAATATAGTCTTCACAATTTCCCTCCTGTTTACCACAGCATAATGGTGTGCTAAGCGGGGTGGATTTGTCTGGATCAGAATTTAACACACAAGGGGAAAATGATCAAGTATGTCCTTGCAGAAATACCCACAGACGAAGAAAAAGAGTGAGATTTTCTCCATTTCCAAAAGAGAAAGCTCAAAATACCCAGATAGCTACTCAGCCTTTTAGAGAGATGATCGGCAAATGCGTTCGGATCGCACCTCCTCTCTCGTGGTTACACAGTCTCTTAAAATCGTCCAAAACCCCTTTGATTTATGGTTTCTACATACCCAAAGGAATAACTGTAAGGTGACTCAACAGCTGCAGTTTGGGGAAATATCAGTCCTTTCATTGAGTTCCCAAAGATAAAGTGTAACTCATGTTTCTCTAACATAAATATTCTTTGTTCATCCCAGCCCCGCCGGGTTTGAAGAGGTAGATTAGGCTAGTCTGACGCCGTAGAGAGCCGGGAGCCCTCTGTGACAGCTTGAAGCCGTCCCTGGGAGAGCAGCGTGAAAAATGAGAGCTATGCAGTGGAAAATGTAGGGAGTGTGAGTGAGGTGATGAGGGAGCTCGCAGACGCTTGCTGGTGTCTGGCACAGCCCTCCTCCTGCGCCCCAGTTGCTGATAAGAGGGAGCCAGATGCTCTCATCTGCGATGCGGGGGAGGACGGGAACATGCCCTGGCAGCCTGGCCAGGCCTGCACCTTAGCAGCGACCTCCGTAAGGGCAGGACGAACAGAGGCCTGAGAAATCACATCTGGGCGGCTCCCCGCTCCTGAGCCCTCGTCACCAGGGCCCCTCTTTGGAGATGGCTCCCACCATCCCAGCCCTTCCTGGCCCTCTCCTGGGTAGTTTCCCCTCCAGCTCTTTCTAGGGGAGCCCTCCGATCCCTGTCCATTGTTAAACACCCCTAAGTTCTTGTGCCTTTCCTCCAGAGAGTTCCTCTCACTTTGTGTTTGCGCCATCTTGAATCTGACTCTTTCCTGGACATCTGCTCCCCTGGACACTCTGGGCTGCTGCCTGGTCTGGCTCTGCTCACCACTGCTTCCCTGGTGGCCAGTGGAGCCAGCACCACAAACACCTGCCCAGGGAAGGGAAAGGAAAGGAAGGGAAGAGGAGGGAAGGGAAGGAAGGAAAGGGAATGGAAGGGAAGGGAAGGGAAGGGAAGGGAAGGGAAGGGAAGGGGAGGGAAGGGAAGGGGAGGGGAGAGAGTGGAGGGAAAGGGGAAGAAAGGAGAAGGGAGGGAGGAAGGGTAGGAAAGGGGAGAAAAGAGGAGGGGAAGAGAAAGGAAGAGAAGGGAGAAGAGAGGGGAGGGGAGGGGAAATGGGAAGGGGGAGGGCAAGGGAAGGGGGAAGGAAAGGGGGAGGGCAAGGGAAAGGGGAGGGAAGGAGAGAATGGGAAGAGGGCAGGGGACAGGAGGGTCACACTGCTGAGTCACCCAGATTCTCACAGGGAAGGTCTGGGCTGACAACCCCGAAGAAGGCCCAATGGGAGCTGAGCAGTATTCATTTTGCTGGCACGTTATTATGTCCAAAATGCAAACAGCCAGCCATTGCTAGTCCTGAAGCGAGAATTTCCTCCGTGCTGCTCATTTATCCTTCTGAATGTCACTCTTCAGCGGCGTCTTCCAAGGCTCTTAGAGGCGCTTAAAGGAACAAAACTGCCATCATATTTTACGAACCATTTCCCACCCTGAGAGCGCAATCTATGGTCGGTTTCTGAAAACTGCCTGCCGTGCGGGTGCTGATATCATTACCTGTGGCTTTCTAGCTCAGCTCTGTCAAAGGCAGCAGCCGCAGGCCCGGGAGCTCAGGGGAGGCCTCTGGTCTTCTGGGCCAATGCAGGGCCTTGAACTGCACGCCTGCCTCTGGCTCTGCAACAAAAGTTTTCTGTTGCTGCCTTTTCTTCCTGAGTTATGCACTCAGATCTAGAGTTCAAAGAAGGAGCAACACAATGCCTAACCTCTGAGCAGTGGGCCTGAACCTCACACAAAGGGAACTGGTGGGAGTCACGGAGGAGGCTGCTCAGAACGCCGGGATGCGGCCGTGTCCCCGAATGAGCGTGGCTGCAGCCGCCAGCCCCCTCCCTGCCTGCATCCCAGGACTCCCCCTTCCACCCTGCAAGATCCCATGTGAACTCAGCCAGGCTCACCATGTCCCCAGTACACGGGGAGCAGCACCTGAGAGCCACAGAGAGAGAATAGGGTGGGCAGTTTCTAAAGAGCAGAGGGATGGGGTTTCACTGCCCTTCTCTCCAAACTGTTGGCTGCTCTTGAAGAGTCCTGAATTCACAGGCTCAGTGAAAGTGGTCGTATACCAACACCTGTGCATGTTTATCGTGCGCTGAGCCTGGATGCTGTGCTGTGTGGGGAGCAGACAGGTCCTCTGGACTCACTGGTGGTTGGGGGCTGGGGAGGTCTGTTTTCTTAGCAGTTAGCTCTTTTGTTATTCCCTCAAAGGAGTAAGTCTCCTTTCAAAGTCTTCCACACCCTCAGCTACTCTGGTTAGTGGTGTTTTGTTTTTTCTAACCTTTTTTTCCTGCAAAGACAGCACATGAAGAAATAATATAAGGAGCCACCATCCTGGCTTCCCTAGGTGTCCCTCGGACTCGCCATAAAACGCTGATCCCATGTGTGTCCAAACTTCACCTCTGCCTTCATTCATTTAGTGAAAGAAGCTTCTAGACGGGGCAAAGGTTTTTTCTTTTTTATAAATGGGAAAGTTGGACTCTTGCTTCTAGCCATGAGGTGTAGCCAGTACTGAACGTGCCCACCTACCATGAGTGCTAGAAAACTGGACAAAGTATAGGAAACAAATGTTTTTAGACATCGGACCAAGGTCAGTCCAGGATACTGAGAGAAGGAAGCAAATCAGGTGAATTCCTCTGATGTCAGCACATGCCCCCAATTCTGGACCATGGCACAGAGAGAGAGGGGGATTCCCAGCATTCCTCCTTGAGCTGAGGAGCAGAGATCAGGGGTCAGGGAGGCCACGGAGAGGGATGGGGTGGCATGAGCCACACAGAAGAATTGCCCTTGGAGAGCTCCCCTCCCGTCTTGAGTCTTTGGTTGAAAACTGCATTGTGCATGCATAGGACCAACTCTCCAAGGTCAAGGAAAGAACCACCATTAGAGTCTGTGAGTTTCACAATTTCCAGAGCTCACCAGTCAAGTGGAGAGAGGCCTTGTTGCATAAACAGAGCATGCAGAAAAGGACTCACAAAGGTCATGCTTTAGTCATAGACAAAATGAGCCCAACAATAAAAGCTAGTCTAAACCTGTCATTACAAAAAAAACGTTAAAAACAAGACTCAAAAAGATCAATCTGATTCAAAATTAATTTAACTGCCTGCCCCCGTCTTCCAAAAAACCCCCACAAAAACCTGCAATACTATTAAAGGAAGACAACAAAATCCGGACACTCAAGAAGGTAATATTCACCATGTCTAATATGCCATCAAAATTTACTAGACGTGGAAAGATGTGAAAGGTCCAACATGGAGCTGGAAAAAAACACACCAGTCATTGAGACAGACCCAGGAAAGATACAAACGATGGAGAGATAATGGATTTAGCCAAGAAAGACTTTGTTTTCTAAAACAGTCTTCCCTCAGCGTTTTAAAGATAACAAGAACCTAATGAGGAGAGAAATTGAAGGTAAAACCAAAGGAAACTGCTAAATTGGATAATATAGTATCTGAAATAATAAAAATTCCTCATACGTTTGCCAATCTAAGGAAACTATCATGGTTTTTTAAAAAAATTCAAACATATACAAAAATATAGAGAATAGGATATTGAACTCCCAATACCCATTTCAACAATCCCCCACATTCTGTTCTTTGAGTTTCATTTGCCCTTCCAAAACTCTTTCTGTTTTGTGTGGGGCAATTAAAACAATTTTCAGATATGATATCGTTTCACTCCAAAATATTTGTTAGTGTTTAGCTCTAACGAGTGATTCAAGCTTACACGCGTGCACACACACAATGCCATTATCACACCCCAAAGATTAGCAGTAATTTATTCCTATTACCTGTTAACCAATCCCTCCTCTTTTTTCCCTGATTGTCTTGGGAAGTTGGGATTGGCCAATTTTGGTGCATTTGCTCCTCTCTTCGCTTTTAGCTGATGTGGCTCTTAATTCTCTTGCCTTCTCCTCTGGTTTTTCAGGGCAGGTATTTGTTGGAAACAATCCAGTGACTTCCCAGGTCATTTGCCTGAGAGAATGTCTCACTTCATTGAGGAGTTCTTTATTTTTTATTTCATTTTTAAAAATACATATTTTATTGATTTCAGAGAGGAAAGGAAAAGAAGAGAGATAGAAACATGAATGATGAGAGAGAATCATTGATTGGGTGCCTCCTGCACACCCGCTGCTGGGGATCAAACCTACAAGCTGGGCATGTACCCTGACCGGGAATCAAACCGTGATCTCCCGGTTCATAGGTCGATGCTCAACCAATGGGCCACGGAGGAGTTCTCTAAATTTCTTCTAAGCCTCCTATTTCCCATGTGTCGGTAGTTAGATCTACAGTAAGCATGTCAAACTCGAGGCCAGTGGGCCGCATGCCTCATTTATTTAAATTCGCGACATGCTGGCTGCGGATTTGACATGCTTGATAGAGGCTCAATTCGGTTCAGGTTGGAGGCACAGGAATACTTCACAGGCAGTGCTGTGGCTTCCTGTCATGGAGCTGCAGGATGCCCATGTCTGTGTGCCCCATCTTCAGCGACATTAACTTCAGAGGGATCAGCTGTTGCCAGCCTGATCCACTCATTATAACGTTCCCCAACAACACCCCACCTAATGGCTTTAGCTCCCCCTTGGAGTAGTAATTCTAAAACGTCTTTGCCAACTCAGTAGCTGATAAATTGGACCTATCTATTCTAGTTGGTCAATGTTAACTTGTTACTTATTTCTCAAATCACAGGATTCCTCTCTGATTCATCTGCCCACCTCCTTCCTTGCCAGGCCTCCTCTCGGGTCTCGGTCATCTCTGATACACTCCTAGTCTTGCTGGTCTCATTGAGCTCTGTGGATGGCTTAATGCAGAAACTACTCCATGCACAGCCCAGGCATTGTCTCCACATTCTGGGCCACAGTAGGTACCAGGCACTGGGCCCTGATTCCAGCTCCCCACTGGAACGGCTGCTTTGCATGGCGAGGTCGGGGATGTTTCCGAAGCCGCTGGCTCTACAAGAAAGCGGCCAGGTCACCATGAAGCCTCCATGGACAGGCTGCACAGCCCCCAAAGGCACATCCTTTCTCTCCCGTGGCCGGTGCTGCAGAATGGGAGAAGGTTAGTGCAACAGTAAGTCTGCTCAACCCTAGTGACTTGTCAATGTTCTGATCCTCCTCCTCAGACAGTGGAGTCCGTGTGGGCGGAGCCATAAGCAGTGTGTGGCACAGACACTGTCCTGAGTCACTAGGGCTTCTCCCGGGCTGAGTGGGGTCATTGGCTTTGGGCCACTCTGTGCTTGCCCACTCTCCCTCATCTTAGACGGGGCTATTTCCCAGGAAGAGCCAGAGGCTGGAGACAAATCCTCCTCCGTGGGGTCAGCCCAGAGGCCACAGAGACACGCCCAGATCCGTCTGAATCCCAGGATGAGCACAGGTTAGCCTGGCCCGCGGGAACCTGCCCCGCCTACCCAGGAACAGAAAGCAGTGCGGCCGTACCCTCAGAGAGAAGCAGGGTGTCCCCAGAGAATATTTTTCCAAAAGATGTTTTTTTTCAAGGCAAACAATGTACTGACTACTTTCATAATCCAGGTATCTCTGTGAACATGTTGAAAATCTCCCTAGGAATTCCTCAGGCAAGGCCAGCTTCAGAAACGCCATGTGTCCGGGGACCAGGCAGGACACACACAAGGGATGCCTTTCTGTCCCCACCCCCCATGAGAGACTCCTTGGAGCCACAGGCACTGATCAAGGACATGCTTTAGAGTTTGGTGTATTTTTTTTAATAGTTTATTGATTTTAGAGAGAGAGGAAGGCGGGGGGATGGTGAGGAGGGGGCATTTGGGAGTGACATCCTTCAGGAGGGAGAGGGAATGTGACTCAGCATCAGAGGAGTTTCCCTGTTTGGAAAAACAAGTTCTTCCCCAGCCCAGGGCCCCTGCAGGAGCCCAAGCCCCACTGACCATGTTGTCTTCAGCAAGAAGAGCGCCGGTGCCAGGAGCTAACACGTCAGCGGTGCACACACTCGGCCCAGCTGACCAACCACCCACTTCACCCAGGAGGCGGCTTCCCAGCTGGAGGGGTTTGAAAAGCCACAGACGCACCTGCCCAGGCTCCTTAGCAGCCAGCCTTTGTCCCATTCTCCTGGGAGAGGAAGGTACCCACTTTTCCAAAGGGGCTCAGGTGGCATCAGTTAAGCCACTGCCCGTTTGTGGGCGGTGCCACCTGTCTGCAGAGGGCCCCGAGGCTCCCTGGGCCTGCTCAGACGCACCTGCCTCTTCCCCTTCACAAACCCTGAGCTCAGACAGCCGGGCACGCGTGCTGCACCTGGAGCTTCCCTCCTGGCCAACTGTGGAAACCACAGGTAGGATTTCCGGCTCAGCTCCACTGCCACCTCCCCTGACGCCCCTCCTACCTCTTCCCTGCTGCCCCGGGTCTCCCAAGGACCCAGTCGTATCCAGTCACTTCCAGTCACATCCAGCCAGAGCAGCCAGTTCCCAAAGCCCTCTACCACCCCGCTGGGCCACAGGTCCCTGACATTCGGAGGGTGGGGGCCAGGAATCACTCCTAACACAGTCAACCCCAGGCCTCCTAATTGAGCCTGAGGCATACACAGCTTCATTTTCCTGAAAAACTTCGTGGTTTCTCCAAAAAGTGGACTTTCCCATTGTGGGGAGACTCTTCACCCTGTGGCTGGCCCCTGATTCCTCCATCAACTTCTGGAACATTCCTGGGAACACCCTCTTCAATACCTCCTCCTTTCCTCCCCCGTGGAGCCTCCACAAGTGGGGACTGACCTCTCTACCTCAGGTCTCACCCAGCCATGTCCCGTCAGTCCTGGATGCTGGCGGCCAGGCAGGCCTCCATACGTTCCCTCCGCTTGCCCCTCGCCCCAGTCCCCCGCCGCATTCCCATCCCACTCCCCTGGTGCACTTACCTCACCCCAGGCCCCCCCCCCCTGCAGCCTCACTGCACTATCTCCCTGACGGGAGGAGAAGGCACCTCGAGGCTCCCCGGGGAGCTGGGGCAGGAGTGGGAGAGGCTGGGTGAGGTCAGTTCCTCTGGTGGCATTGCCCACTCTCTGCCTCCCACCCCAGAGCCTTTCCACGGCCAGGGAGGCAGAAAGACGGGGTGGGACCTGGTTTGCTTGGTGTAGATTCATTATCTGGAGAGCAGCAAGAAATAGGGGTGAGGGCTGCACATTTCCCAATGTTCACCGGCTGTGCCAGAGGAGGCTGAGGAATGAGGGCGAGGCCTTGGGAGCCGAGATCTCTCCCTGCCCGATCCTGGGGCCCCACAGGAGGGAGGTGGACAGTGGGTGGAGGGATGGAAACATCCGAGGACCCCGGAGACTAAGGGCTGATCTTCCCTTCAAGAATGTTCAGATACCGGTCTGCTCTTGGCATAGGCATACCTCTGCTTTCACGGCCGAGTCAAAATAAAAGATGGGTTTCCTCGGCAACCAAGGAAACATCTTGAGAGAGCGGTTATATTGTTTTGAAATGTTTTGAAACCTTATCAATGGTTTCCAGGGAAACCCAGGCTTTCCTAGGTAACTCTAAGGAGAGGCATAGCGGAGCAGGTCTGAATGCACAGTACTCGAGCACTCAGCAATTTGTTAAGGCAGAAATACAGAGTTCCCTCACTTCTGACATTTAATGTCCGCGCCTGTTCAGCCTGACATCCAGGGACTCCTCGGGGAGGTCGGTATTGCCTGGGTCACCATTTAAGACATCACACGAAGTTTTAAAAATTATGGCACTTGTGAATCCCGTGAGAACAGAAATGTTAATTAATATTATGAAGTATACTTAGGGGGAAAACCGGATTTAAAGGACCAACTCAGCGGCCAAATTTCCGTCAGAACAGTTTGTAAGTCAAATGGCAGCTGTATCCCCAGAAGAAACAGCGGGACCACCGATGAATTCCGTGAACCGTGGCTCAAGCCCTCCACGTGTCCTCACCGGAGCTCCGTCTTAGCGTCACTGCTCCCCACTTGCACTCAGAAAAGCGCCAGCGAGCCTGACCTCCCAGCGGATGCTGACTTTTCCTTTTCTCTGGCATCCACAGAGGTCGCCAAGTGCCTCTGCCTCCCTTTGGCAGCGAGTTCCTTTCCTCTCTCTCAGTTGGTCCGTGATTGCCTCTCGGGACCCGCTCCCGCCTCTGAAATTCACCTTTGCCCTTGCTTGCTGTGACTGTGCAGGAAGTCCTGGCTCTGACTATTGCTCCAAAGAGCAGCAACGGAACAAGCCGACGGCCGCCAGCCTCTACGTCCAGTCAATCCTACAGCACCACAACGCTCAGGAACATCTTGTTTAATTAAAACTTGCATTTTAATTTCCTGAGTGGTATTTTTCACTGTCCCCATGCTGTGCACATGCTTTATATGGCATCAAACACAACGGACCGCCGGCAGGAACAGATGGGTCTCACTCTGTGTCAAACTGATATCATATCACTTAGAAAAATAACAGTTAATTTGAGCTTGAAAAGGTTATACGGACCATACTGCCTCCAGTGGGATATATTTTTAAGGACAAAGAAATGTTGAAATGTACATAATAGGTTTGTTTTCAGTAGTGACATGAGTGTAGTAATGATAAGACTATTTCATGTGTATTCTTATTTTTAAATATGTTTTATTAATTTTTTACAGAGAGGAAGGGAGAGGGAGAGTTAGAAACATCGATGAGAGAGAAACATCAATCAGCTGTCTCCTGCACACCCCTCACTGGGGATGTGCCCCCCAACCAAGGTACATGCCCTTGACCGGAATCAAACCTGGGACCCTTGAGTCCACAGGCCGACGCTCTATCCACTGAGCCTAACGGGTTAGGGTCCATGTGTATTCTTTTGCACATGAGCCACTATTCAGATGTCGGAAGCCCAGATTCTTGCTGTGGGAGGAGGAGGTCCCACAGGAGGTGTGGGACTGTGAGGACCCGCCGCCTGAAGATGGGTTGGAGGTGAAGGCGTCAGGATGAACATATTTGAATCTCTGTCCATTGAAGAGTTGAAGGAACAATGACATCCGACTGTCATGAGCACACAGAGCACCCAGACCTTGGTTTCTAAATACCTTTCTCCACCAGAGGGGAAGGTAGCGGTCCCAGGCCCAGAGCGGGCAGGGCCCAAGGTCAGCTGGGGACACTTGACAGTTCCAGGAAGAAGGACGTGCCCAGAGACTAATGGGGGGCATTAAAGTAGCTGCATTTCACAAGCAACGAAAGCCAAGTCAGGTTGGCATTTGGCTCCCAGAACTGCCGTGACCAATGGCCACCAACCAACCATTCCTTCCTTCATGCTCTTGAAGGGCAAGTCTAAATTCCAGCTGTCAGGAGGGCCAGGCTCCCCCTGGAAAGCTCTAGGGGAGGATCCTTCCTGCCTCTTCCAGCCTCGGTGGCTCCAGCCTTCCTTGGCTGGTGGCCACATCACTCCAGTCTCCCCTGTGTCTGCACAAGGCCATCTTCTCTATCTCTGTATGTCTCTGCGCCATCTCCCTGGCTGTGATTTTGAACTATTATTATGCCTGCGGCTACCTTTGGGGAAATGGTGTGAAAGGTTTAGGAGATCTTTCTGTTTGTTTTTCACAACTGCATATGAATATATAATGATCTCAAATGTTTGTTAAACAAAAAAAAATGTTGTCAGAGGGACAGTCTGAGGGAGGAAGAATCCACAGGTCCTGGCGTCTGATTGGCTGCAAGACAGAGAGAGACACTGAAGGAGGCCTGGAAGTTCAGGTGACGGGGAGGGGAAAACAGGACAAAACAGCAGGGGCAGGAAGGGAGGAACTAACCCCAGGGGCCAGACCAGGGGATGGTGCTCAGCATGAAGGCTCCAGGGGCTGGAACCAGGGCAGCTGGAGCTAGCCTATGAGAAACGGGCAATTTCCCAGGAGCCTTTCAGGGAGACCTTGAAGTTCAAGGCAGAAATGCAGTCGGGCCTCAGGAAGAGTTAGAGCTGGGACCCGGGTGAACACACTCCATCTCTCACCTTTATTTTCCCATAACATTCAGGCTTTCCCTCTCAGTGCACGGCTGCCCCCAGCCCCTGAGTCCAGCCCCTGGGAGAAACTGACCCCAAACTCCCAGGGAGAAGTCTCCCAGGCTGGTGCCCTCCCCTCGGGGCCAACAGGGGAGGGCCATTTTACACAAGTGGCCAGAGCTCACCAGAATGTGACAGTCTCAGGGGACCTCTTGTGCTGGGCAGACACCCCCAAATGTACCCATCACAAAAGTCCTTAGAGAGCCTCCTCTTCAGCCCAATACACTTCCTGGGACATTAAAACGAACCACATTTCCTCTTTCAAAAGTGGATTCTCATGTTTTCTGACAATCACATTTTAGAAAGATTTTTTAACAAGAGCTGAGACTAGCACTTAGCCTGGCTTTTAGGAAAACAGAAAATTAAATTAACCAGAACATCAAATCCCCGATCTAAGAATCAGAGTTTTAATTTATTAATAAATCCAAATTTATGCAAGTAAAGATCATTCTTGTATGGATATGTAGCAGCTGCTTCCCCCCACACCCTCTGAAACTTTCCAAAAGCATTCCTTATTTTTCAGATAATTTTTCTGGAGATGGTGTCTGGTACAGTGACCTTTTAGCACAAAGGCCATTTTTCTTTCACGGGGAAATACTGTTTCCTCACACAGAGGAGCACACGCACCCTGGAGCGTCGCGGTTTGTGGCCTCAGTTATTCTCCGAGGTTTGCTGTGACAAGCAAGCTTCATCATCAGCTGGAGATCAGGCACCAGCGCCCTGCAGGACAGAGAGACCTGGGGGACCTGGAGCCACGGGGAGGGCATCAAAGCAACACCCATCAGGGCTCGGACAAACAGACATTTCTTTCCTTCTCTTGTTTGGAAACCTCTCCGAGGAGGATTTCCCCTCTTGCAAGAGCGTTTATGGGACCAAGTCACAAACAAGCCCCACGTGCTGAACAAATAAATAGGTGCCCCAGGCACCAGCTTCTGAGAAGGGGGATTGGTTGACTTGGTCCCACTGTTGGCCTCCTGGTGAGTCTTCATTAATTAGGGCTCTGGAAACAAAAGAACTTTGTCGTCTTTAATCATGGAATTTCCAGGACATCAAAGTGGACAAAGAAGTTTTCAGAAGCCCTTTGATTCTAAGCATCTTCCTCCTGCTCGGGGCAGAGGCCAGGGAGGCGGGTTGAGGTCACCAGGGAGGAGGAGCCCCCACAAGCTGGAAGGGTGGGGGGCTCAGGCGAAGGTAGGAGGGGTTGGAAATAGGAGCTTTGGCAGCCTCGGGGAGATGTCCTTGCTGGACTGGCCATGGGATGTGGGATACATAAAGCAAAAACCGCATTCCACACATACCATTTCCAGCAGAGAGTAAATATGCTCAGCAAAGCCAGGTTCAAAGTGGGGTCTGCAGAATATCTGCATGAGATACTGCTGAGGAGTGGTGGTGGTGGGGGGGAGGAACCCAAGGGCTGAGCTGGAAGTCTTTGCAAATTTGGGCATGCACGTTTTTCTCGGAAGTCAGGGGAGAATTCAAAGGAAAGGATCCCAAGGAAATGCCATGGAAATGAGATGTGTACAAGATTGTTTGGGGAGCAGAGCCCTGAGGGACCCCAAGGTTCCGGCCGCCGGTGCAGACCCCGTGTGTAATCCCCTCCTGGTGACTGTGCCTGGTCTGGGGAGGGAGGGATGTGGCCCTTATGATGGGGTTACATGGTGTGAGAAGATGAGGGACACCACTCCTGTGATTATCTGACCTTGCAGAAGCACAGCTGCGAGGTGAGCGGCCACATCACCAGGACCGGAGGGAGGCCTCTAGGGCTGACAGTGACCAGGACAAATGCAGCCAGCAGGACAAATGCAGGGCCCCGGGGCTGCCGCCCCCTGGTGCTGGATTCTGCCAGTACAGCGGGGAAGGTGGAACTGCGCCTTGAAGGAGAACCACGGCCCCACGGCCACACCCTGAGTGCAGCCCGGTGCCCCCTGAGCAGAAACCCAGCTGAGCCATCACTCACAAAACTGACAAGATAATAAATGAGCTGTTTCACGCCTCTGTGTGTCAATCTGTTACACAACAAGGGAAAACAAATGCAGATCTTATCAGAAAGTCAGCATAATTTGTCATAGCAAGAGTTTTTAAACAAGAACCCATGCGTTTGTGAGAGCGGAGGGGTGCTGGAGTGGGTTAAAAACTTGAGAAACTTCGATGCATCCCTGAGAACACAGAGTGCTGGGTCCGAGTCAGACGATTTAATTCTGGCTCCTTCTTCGCTGGCAGGCTAGCCTGGACCAGCAACTTCATCACCACAGAGGCTGGTTCCAAATGCTGCGAGTGAGGAAGCGCAGCCAGAGGGCCCCCTGTGTTTTCTTCTAGTACAAAACACTAGCTGCCTGAGGGAGCCCCATGGAGAGCACAGGAAGGATGCCGGCAGCCTCTAGGGGCACGGGCTGGCCCAGGCTGGCCACCAGCAGAGAAATGAGGACCTCAGTCCCGTAAGATACAGAATCGGTCCCAAACCTGAATGGGCGTGGGGCTCATTTCTCCCCAGCCTCCAGAAAGGCTCGCAGCCCTCCCCACAGCCTGCTTCCGGCCTGCGGACAGTCTCAGCTCCCACAGCTGGACTCAGACTGCGAACCCACAGAACCGGGAGACAGTGAATGGGCTGGTTTCCTGCCTCTGGGGTTGTGCAGGTGCATTGTCGGGGTCCCTGGAAATTTGCTGTGAGGATGTACACATGCACATCACGTGGACCGAGGATGATATTCCTACCTGGCCTGTGTAAGCCATGGGGTTCTCTTTGCCGTGTGAGTTATGGGCCAGCTGCACTCCAGGGGCAGGTCCATCCACCTACTGCCCAGGGGTGACTGCTGAGGGACAGAACATGGGTTGGAAGGGTTGGGTGGGTGACTGGCCTGATGCTGTATTTGTAGCCTCGTTTCTAGCTGTTTCTGGTGCGGACTGGAGTTTCTCTGGGGAAGCTGGTGGGGACTGAGTGGAGTGAGCTCCCATCAGCCAGCCTCCCACCACCCAGGCTGGGGTCTCCGTTGCTTGTTCTCATGGGTTCGCTGCTGTTGTTGGCGATGTCCTGGTTCTGGTCCCCCTTCCCCACTCCCGCAACCCGCCGTGTTCAGGAGAATGTTCATCATTAAGAGGATGGGCTTGGATTCACCTGAGCCACTGAACCAAGTCCTATGCTTCTGGAAGCTTGGTGAGCTCACCGGTACAGAGGGGTGGTGATAACAGGGTACGCTCACAGGGCTGAGGGAGGCCACAGGGAGACCTGTTGTGAGGCCCACGTGGTCCTTATTCCTGCCAATCTGTCCAGGGGGCCCTGTGGACCCTGGTCTCCTGTCGGTCCCCATCTCTGGCGCCACAGAAGTGAACCTGGAGGGTGTGGCTCCTCCTAAAATAAGCCACTGGGAGATTCATGGGCGAGGTGCAGCCTCTCGGCCGTGCAGTCCAGCAGGGATTCAAACTAGGCGATAATTTAGATCCCCTCTCCTCACCCCCACCTGCTCCAGTCCAGTCTCACTAAGAATGCTGCATCCGTGGAGCCCATTTCTGGGCTGAGAGCAACGCTGCACCCACAGGGCCCATCCAGTTCAGAGAATAAGCAGAGTCTCCGGCTGGAGCGCGTGCGCCACCTGTCGGCAGCAGCAGCCTCCGTTTTTCCCTGGCTCTGCGCCAAGACCCCACCCATCTGGATCTTGGGCAGAAATTACTAACGGATTCTACCTTTGGTCTCGGCAAAGGGGGCCAGCCATTAGAAACACTCCCCCAGTAAATAGATTAAAGAACACTGGTTCCCCTTTGTTCAGGGTCTGGCACTTGGCACTGCCACCCAGTGATCCTAAAATAGTGGTTCTTTCTCAACCTTTCTAATGCCGCGACCCTTTAATACAGTTCCTCATGTTGTGGTGACCCCCAACCATAACATTATTTTCGTTGCTGCTTCATAACTGTAATTTTGCTACTGTTAATGAATCATAATGTAAGGCGACCCTGCTAGCAGTTCTCAACCTGTGGGTCATGATCAGACACTGCTGTAGAACCTAAGACCATTGGGAAACATAGATATTTACATTACAATTCATTAACAGTAGCAAAATTACAGTTATGAAGCAGCAACGAAAATAATTTTATATTTGGGGGTCACCACAACATGAGGAACTATACTAAAGGGCTGTGGTTATTAGAAAGCTTGAGAACCACTGTCCTAAAACCTAACCTTCAGCTTTCCTGAATGGCACCGTCCAGGTCATGGGTCTTCCACCTGGAGAGCAGAGGTGACTTTGTCCTGAGCTGTGCATGTCTGTAGGTTGTCAGCTGCACCTGTCATAGACAGCCACGGCGTTGTGAGCTTTTAGGAAAGAGGAAATACAAAATAACCTCCTATTGGGTTGTTTCTTGTAGGTAGCATGGCTGCGTGACTGTCACTGCCCAGTGGGGCCAGCATTGCTTTCCTACTGTCTGTTCCTGTCATTGACCCCAGGAACATACAGGGAAAGCAGAGTTCTCTGAGCACCTGAGTATGGTGGTGGAGGAACACGTGTCCCTATGAAACCACTACATGTAGCTCTAGATATAACACGTGGGACACTGAAACCAATTCTCTATGAATCTTGATATTGCTTTAAGGGGTGGTGGAAATCATGCGGGTGGTAATTTACACAAAAAAATCCAAGCATTTTGGGTTATTTTATGCTATGTTTATCATCCAGTTTCAGTCTGGTAAGAGGAGAAGAGTTCTGGCCATGGCAGGTGGTGGTGGTGAATGGATTGAAGGCCACCAAATGGTAACTTAAGTATGGCTAAGCTGGCAAATTCTAGGTTATGTCTATTTACCACAATTTAAAAAACTACTTGCTACTACTTTACACATCGGTTCACACTCTCGTCCATTTAAAGCATTCTTATGAGGCCAACAGTGGTGCTCAGGGGAAACAGGAAGAGAGACCATGGTCCCTGTCCCTACTGAGGGACATCTCGGCTGACAGTGATCCCCGGTTGACAGCCAGCAGGACCAATGCAGCGTCTTCCAAGTTGGGGCAATTAAGAATAGAGCTGCTGCCCCTAGCCAGCTTGGCTGAGTGGATAGAGCATCAGCCTGCAGACTGAAGGATCCCAGGTTCGATTCTGGCCAAGGGCACATGCCTGGGTTTGTGGGCTCGATCCCCAGTAGGGAGCATGCAGGAGGCAGCCAATTAATGATTCTCTCTCATCATTAATGTTTCTATCTCTCTCCTTTTCCCTTCCTCTCTGAAATCAATATAGGTATATGCATGGGGAGGGCGGTTGTCCCTCAGCTCAGCCTGCACCCTCTCCAATATCGGACCACTCAAGGGATGTCCAACTGCCCTACTGGGATTGGGCCTAAATGGGCAGTCAGACATCCCTCTCACAATGCAAGACTTCTGCACAAATTTTGTGCACTGGACCTCTAGTATATATATATATATAAAGAATAGAGCCGCTACAGATACCTGTGTGCATGCATGTGTGTGCACAAGAGTTTTCAACCCCTCTGAGTAGATACCCAGAAGCGTGATGGCTGAGTCATATGATAAAAGTGTGTTCCATTTTGGTAGAAAACCACCAAACTGTCTTCCAAAGAGGCCGTGCCATTGTGCGTCCCCACAGCAGCAGGGGACAGTTCCTGCTGCTCCGGGCCCTCGCCAGCATTTGGCGGTGTCGGTGTTCTGGATTCCATGGTTCTAACAGGTGTGCGGTGGTAGGATGTTAGGCTTTTCCTAAAGTTTCCTTCCTGCACTGTTGTCACTGCAGCTGTAAGTGGAGGAGGCGGCATCGGCCCATGGACTGCCTGTGACGTGAGGTCCTCGTGTCTGGGAGGAAGTCGAGCCTGCAGGAGTGAGACGGAAGGAATCGCCAGCCCAGGCCTTGCAGGTCGCGTGTTTCTTGGACACAAGAGCTCAGAGGAGGAAAAGCTCCTTATGGCCATTGCAGGCAGCCCTGCTCCCAGCAGAGCATCCCCAGCTTCTCCATGGAGGCACTTCGGCCTCGGCTGCCAGCATGGATTTGTGATTGTAATAAAACCGAGCCTGGCCTTCCATTCCCGGGGGTGGCCGTGTCCTTCTGGTGTGCAGGATAAGATGCAAATGGATTACTCACGCTCTCTGGAAATGGAAATCCGAGGACGGCTGCAGCAGGCCGCCGCCCAGAGCAAGCCCATCTTAAAGGGCTCCAACCCTTCTGCTACTTTCCAGAATTTTTTACTCACATCCTCCCAATTTTATGAAAACCCAGAGACTACGTGACTACTCCATTTAAATTTAGAAGCTGTTTGCATGGCGTGGTGCTTAATTTTGTGTCAACGTGGCTGGACTCTGGTGCCCAGTGTTCGTCAAATCCCAGCCTAGAGGTTGCTGTGAGACATTTTTTAGATGAATGAACATGGAAGTCGGTCAGCTCTGAGTAAAACGGACCAACCTCCACAGTGTGGGTGGGCCTCACCCAGTCCATCGGAGGCATTAAGAGTGAAGACTACCCGCCCTGAGCAGGAAGGCAGGCTGCCTCCAGAGGCCACCAGTCTCAAGCATCAGCACCCGCTCTTGCCAGAGCTCCAGCTGCAGGCCTGCCCTGGGAGTCTCCGACTTGCCAGCCCTCACAACTGTGTGAGCCACTTCCTCCAAAGAACCATCTCCAGGTCTCAGCCCCTCTCTCTCCCCTCACAACAGCATGTCCTAGCATGCCTCCCGTGCCCAGCTTGACCCTAATTGTCCTCCACTGCTCACCGGAAGGCACCTCTCCTAAAGGTGCCAATGTCGCACGCCAAGTGGCTCTGGTGCTGCAGGTGACATCAGAACAGAGCATACCCTGTTGGGGCTCAGGATGGTGGAATGGCCGCTCAGGACCGTGAAATGGCCCTGAGGGAAGAGGCCTTGCCCGACTCGTTGTTCTCGAACTTGCTCAGGTCATTCCCTCGGCCCCCTCTGTTCGGATGGTAGTGGCCCTGGGTGATGTTCAACACAGATGTCCCACTGGACGTCAGCTGGGGGTCCCTCTTGGGCTGGGAGCAGGAATGGGGCCTGACCCCCTCTTGTGCCACCTGCTGGCCCCACTGCAGGCGGGAGATGGTGGCAGGAGGCCAGACTGCTCCTCAGGCACTCAGTCTGGCTGCTGGCCCATCTCTGGCTCCCTCGCTACCTGGGCAGAACCCATGCCTCCCATCCAACCCCACCCCCATTTTGGATCCTCTTTGGGGTCTGGTTCCAAGCTACCTTAGACTTTGCCCAGCACCCCCTCAATTGCTTTCACCACCTCGTTTATGCTGCAAAGGAAAAGCCCATCCCACACAGTGTGCTTCCAGGTCAGCGAGTTTCCCGCGGTGTGCTGCAGGAATGTTTAAAACATGCAGTACCTGACTATCTAGTCAGGGCCACTGACCTCTTCTCCCTTAGATTGTCAAATAAAAAGTAACAACCGCCAACACAACAATAGCCGTCCAGTGTGAATGAATCAAAATCATAGCTATTTTTTTTTATCAGATCGGCAAAGAGTATAATTTGAGTAATTAGTTTATGTGCCAGGAGATTAAAAAGGCTGAAAATCGCTGTTCTGTGTGTTAAATTGTGTAAAGTAAGAATAATGGGACAGAAGAGATGCCTGAAATCTCACTCCAATGGGATGTGTCCTCCCCTCACTGGGTGCTGTCACTGCAAAGCCGGCAAGCCACGTGGACTCCCCATCATCCTCATGCTCCTGTCACCGGGCAGGGCACTCGACCTGCCTACCAAATGCTTGTTTATCTTTCTAAAAATGACGTGTCCCTCGTTGCCACTGGCCTGCTGTGGGCCATCACCCGGCTGTCGTTCTAATGTGGCCATTACCTCCTGTTGGAATGTCACCCGAGCCTTCGAAGGGGTGGCGTCTGTGCTGACAAACCGAGAGGAGCAGTGTCCTTAGACAGCAGGCGTCGAGGGCAGGATGTGGAGGAAGCCGGCAGCTGCACCTGCTCCATGCTGCTCTCTTCCCAGAGGCTGAAGGGGAGCCCTGCACCGATGAGGGATGATGCCTCACCACACAGTGTCGTGCAGTCTGCAGGACCAGGAGACATAGAGACCGTGCTGGCTACACGGCGGGCGACGCTCTTTCCCTGAGCCACAGCCAAGTCCTCACTGGTTGTGGAGAACCTCGTCAGGGCTCCAGAGGGAAGAAGCATGAAGGCTACAGGAACTCATACAACAAGGAGCTGGAAGGCGGAGGCATGAGGAGAAGCAGGAAAGGCAATGAGAGTGGGTAGCGAAGATGTCTGGAGGTCTAGAGAGGAGAGCAAAGGGCAGGAAGGACCCTTCATTGATGGCTGTGGCTTGAATCCAAGATGGTGGCATAGGCAAACACCTACACTGCTGCCTCACACAACAATTTCAAAACTACAAATAAAAGACAGAACAGACAGCATCCAGAACCACAGGAAAGCTGGCTGAGTGGAAACTCTACAACTAGAAGAAAAAGATAAAAGATAAAAAATTATGAACAACAAATACATATCTATGAACAAGTGAATCTAAAAATTAAGTGAATTGAAAATTTGATGAACAGAATAAACTGGTGAATATAATAGAATCAGGAGCACAGAAAGGGAGTGGACTGATAATTCTCAGGGGGAAAGAGGTGAAGGGGTGCAGGAAGAGACTGGACAAAAACCATACACCTATGGATAAGGTCAATGGTTGGGGAGGTAAAGGTAGAGGGAGGGGTGGGAGCTGGGTGGAGGGGAGCTATGGAGTGGAAAAAAGAGGACAATTGTAATAATCAGAACAATAAAGATTTAATTAAAAAAAAAAAGAAATGATGAGTAAAAGAAAAAAAAAGATGGCTGTTGCGTGTGTCCTGCAGTCTCTGGGACATGCGGTGGGTGGCCTCAGAAGTACCGAGAGGACCATGGGACTGAGATGCACTCAGGTCTCACAAGGCAGAGAGAGCCAGCTGAGTGGTCATCATGCGTGTCTGTTGTGGAGACTTGCTTTATGTGAGTGGTTCCTTTGACTTGACCACATGTGAGCATGACAAAGTGTTGACTAAGCCTGGGTCTCTGGGTTGAGAAAGTGTTGATTAAGTCTGGGTCTCTGGGCCTGGCACTCCAGATCGTCCATCATTCAGACCCAGCTTCACTTCTGCTCCTGACAGTGAAGCTGCCCCCCTCTGGGCGGTGGCCCTGCCGGGGCATGCGTCCTCAGTTCCCTGCTCCCCAGACTCCCGCAAGGCCCCCGGCTTTCAGATGCCCTGGTCTCTGTCCTCCTTGGTGGTCAGCTCAGGCTCCGGAGCCTCCCTGAGTCTGTTTCAAACACTTGGCCTCTTCCCTCTCCTTCCCGTCATCTCCTGTGACTATTTCAGCCTTCAACTGCTGGTGTCTTTGGGCAGCAACCCTCATTTACGCATGAATCGTGCTTGGCAAATTACAAACCACTTGCATTTATTTATAAAACCCTCAATTACTATTGTCCCGCTCTTATATCCAGCCAGTTAGCCTTGATTAAAGTTGTAACTGAGGTCAGTCAGAAATTCATCTGAATTAGAAGAAGTAACACAAAGGTGAAGTTTATATCAATACATTCCCCCAAAGTTATAGTATGGCTTTTTTTTTTCCCCCAAAAGAAGCAGAACAAATTTTACTGAAACTCTCCACAGGAATTTAATCCTCATCCTGTGGTATGAGAATTAAGCGTGAAAGGCCCGTTCACTTAGTCTCAGACTTATTTCTTCCCAACATTCTTAGCAAAACCAGCAAAAAGCGCATTTTGAATCATAGCTACTATTCTACTCATTAAACTATTTTCCTTTATTTGCAATACCACACCGCCCTCTGGTGGTAAGAAATAGGTTATAACAACTGTAATCTTTTCCTGAATCCACAGTGAAAGAACTAGAAAGAAAAACCTAGTCTGTGTATTTCCAGACTTTTCACCCCAAAGCCAATCATTCCATCCCAGCAGTCCCATGTTTAAACATACTCTTCATGCTTATCTCATGATGGTGTCTTTAGTCTTGCAAATTTAAATTCTTTCGTCATTTTATGCAAATGAAGACATCTTTTGAAAGATATTTTATCTCTCCAAACTTCATTTAGACAAAGGCCGTAATAACTTACAGCACTTCACAGGTCTTTTTCTTTGATCTTCACAAGTCTTACCTATGGGCCAGCCTGGAGGATTATTGCTTTCTCTTTTCAACAGAGGCAGAAACAGGGCCTGAGGTGTTGAGAAGATTACCCAAGGTCACCGTCCCCATTGTTTGTTCCCCGGTAGCAAACCTTCTCAAAGCTCAGTGGTTGGTACGGTGTATTATCATGCCTCCTGGTTCTGTGGTTGACAGAGCTCATCTGGGCGGCTCTCTCTCAGCCACCATGCCTCCTGGTTCTGTGGTTGACAGAGCTCATCTGGGCGGCTCTCTCTCAGCCACCCGAAGGTGCACCGCTCTAGCCATCAGGTGGCGCCCCCTGCAGCTGTGTCCTGGGAGCTTGGCTGGGGTGCTGTCCAGGTGCCACAGGCCCTTCTCCCCCTGGAGGCGAGGTGCTGAGGGGACCCTGACCAGGGTAAGCCTCACAAGAGCCCTGGGCAGAAGCTACAGGTCTCCCAGCCCTGCCTCCAGATCACAGCGCATGTTGTCCATGGCATCTCTTGTCCAACCTGTCACTCAGACCGGCCCTGACTCAAGGGAGGGGACATAGTCCCTCCTCCAAAATACTGCTCCACGCCGCCGTGTTCCAGGAATCCTGCTGACGGAGGCCTGTGCAGCCCCAGAGCTGAGGACCTGAACAGCACCCCATGAGTGAGTAAGTGGAGAAGACCGAGTTTGTTAAGGCCTGAGTAAGAATCCTTGGAAGCCTGCACTTTTACTTTCGAAACAGTGACTGTAACAATCAATTGTCTGCAATTTAGACCCCAAAAGATCCCTGTTCACATAGGAGGGCTTTTGTCCCTGACATTGCGTAGATTTGATGGCACCAAGGGTGGTGAAGGGCAGGTGCAGATTTAGCTGATTTCATTATTCTTTTCCACACACTTCAGATGACCTAACACTAACCCTTCCCTTACTGTCCGCTCCCTACAGAGCCCACCACACTCACACACACACACACACACACACACACACACACACACCTGGGGAAGGTACTTCCCAGCTGGTAGAAATCAACAAACACAACCCCCACCTGCAGGGTCTGGAACCTGAGAAGGAAGGCGACTTATTCCCAGTATGTACTGGTTGGAAACACTCCTCTGGACCTTTGCAGGCTCATGCCACGGGCCCTGTGCCTGCCATGGATGTTAGCACCCTGGACTCCTGACATTCCAGGAGAGCGGGCACGAGGAGTGACCTGTGAGCAGGTTCTCCGCAGAGGCCGGAGGAAGCAGGGGTGTGAGTTTTGTGCAGAGCTGCGGGAATTCTCACACATCTGCCTGCTCCGCCTCCGCTCCTGGCAAACCCCAATCCAGGCGTCCTATTCAGCCAAAAAAAGCCCGTCCCTATTCTGGCCTCCCCGAAATCCCAAGTGAAAAATTAGCTAATAAGCATCAGTTGCATATTACATTTCTTTGGGACTAAGGCTAGACATAAACTGGAATAAATTGCCCTCACGTGCGAAACAGAGAAACAAACAGACCAATAACCCAAGGAACATCTCCCTGCCAGAAGAGCCTCAGGATTAGGATGAAGACATCTGGGGTGGGGTGGAGTGGAGAGGGGGTGTTACTCTGTCTATGACAAGGCTCTCTTGCCATTTTTGAAAATCAATTTAAAAAATTAGCTCTGGCCCGTTGATCTCTCTGTCTCCTAAAGGAGAACAATTTGGCCCGGTTTATGTTTAGCGGAAGCCCCAAAGAAATGCAATATGTAACTAGTTATTAGGTAATTTATCACTTGGCTGTACTTACTTATTGAACTAAGAGGTGGTGATGAATTTATTTGTTATTTCGATTTAGGCTGTGAATAGGTCTTTAAAAATGACTTGTGCCAGTTAAAGAAGGGTGAATAAAATTAAACCCCAAATAACAGTCCATTAAAGAGAAACAGATTTTACCAGGCCCTTTCAGATAACCACTGTGGCCCCAGATCTGCAGGCTGGAGATCTGGTGCATTTTGGGCTGAAAGATGAACCCATTCTGTGTCCTGGTTGTGGTGTCTGACAAACCGAAGGACACCTGTGCTGGTCTGGATTTTAGAAGGTGTCTCTGTACGTCCAGGTGCTGAGACCCAGGCTCCTCCAGCATATGCTCAGACCTCCACACCTGGGCCAGCCAACCACCAGGTAGTCCCACCTTGGCCGTCCCTTTTTCCTCCCCACTGTCCCCAGTGTCCACCCCTCCCCTCTTCCGGGCTCCTCCCAGGGCTGCCCCAGCCTTCCACTGATGCCCTGGAGCCTCGTCCAGCGGGATAAACAAACACCCTTACATCAGTGGTCCGTGGTCCCTTGCCTCCTCACCTGCTCACCTCCTCACTTGGACTGAACCTCCCCAAGGGTTCAGCTCCCTCAAGTGGAGGCAATCTGTTCCACTGATGCCCACTGATAGAGGGCTGCAGGTGGGAGACGAGCTTTTTCCTGGAGACATGACGATTCCAGACCTTTCCTGTGAGCCTCACCTTGGACAGCTCATTCGGAAGGGGCAGTTCTCAATCCAATTGGATTCTAGCTGCTGGGCCAGGGCAGGAAGCCCCTGTAGCTCATAATTAAAAGTGTTTGCAACAGCTTTACGCATTAAAGCTAAGCAGGGGGCTTGCAGCGTGGCTCCCAGGAGTGCTGCTTTCTGGACATGCTCACCACGAGCTCCCAATGCAGTCGTTGGGCCCTCAGCTAAGAGCACGCCTCCTCTAGTCCCTCAGAGGGAAGCTCTTCCTGTTAAAGAAATCTGGTCCCTCTGACTTCAGAAGGCTGGGTGCTGCGAGCATCCCAGGCAGAGCCCGACAGTCTGCCCGAGGCCAGCCCTGGGGAAGAGGGTGGAGTGGGAGCTTGTCTGGGTCCTGGTGTTGGGTCTACCCTGAGCACGAAGGATCTACCCTGAGCATGAAGTGTTCCAGTTCAGAGGACACAAAGGCAGCCCTGACATTGGGCCTGGCATTGGCTAGATTTCATTGTCTCATTCACAGAACAACTATCTCCAAGCGTGGAAGTTGCTTCTTGGGAAATTGTTTGCATTCTCCCACATGGACTTAGGAGAGCCGGGAGGCCTTCTAGTCACCAGTGGGCTCATCATAGCCACCGCCAGCTTGCTGGTAGTACTTTTTGCAGTCTGTTAGGGACATAAATAGAGAAGCAAGCAACCCGTCAGAAATCAGTTTTATAATTTTCATTTTAAAAGCTACATAGAGTTTTGGGTAACCAGCTTATGAGCATATAACTTACATAAGACACAGCCCACCTATTTCAGTGCACAGTTCCATGAGTTTTGTAGATGGTGAGATCTAGAATATTCCATCTCTGGAAAGGCCTTTTGTGCCCCTTGGCATCTCCCTCTCCTCTTGTCCCGTCCTCCACCCTCAGGCAACTTGCTGGCCTGCTTTCTGTCTCCATCGTCTTTCATTTCTAGATTCAGGAAATCATACACTCATGCAGCCTGGCTTCTTCCACTCAGCAGGGCATGGGTTGGGGGGATTTGCTCCTTCTTATCTCTGGGTGGCATCCCACTGTCAGGGTGCCCCACAGCTTGTTTCTCCCACTCATCAGTTGATGGACATTTGAGCTGCTTCCAGTGTCTGGCCATAACGCGTAAAGCTGTTGCAAACTTGAATGCAGTTCTTTATGTTCACCTTGGATAGCTACGTAGGAGCAGATGTTTGGTTGGGTCCTACGGCAACTGTCTGTTAAGCTTTATAAGGAACCACATGATTATAAAAGTCGTCGATGACCCATGCGGCTCTTCACATTTAAACCCACTAAGGTTAAACACAACATACAAGTCAGGTCCTCCAATGCAGTAGCCACACTCCGGTGCTCAGTGCTCAGCCACCACAGGTGACTGGTGGCTGCCACGTGGGATGGAGCAGATAGAGAAGTCCATCACCCCAGGAAGTCCCACCCACTGGCCCTGGTATGGGTCTAAACATCGAGTTTCAGAACAGGAACCTCTTCACTGACTTGAGCAGCAGGTGTTTGTAAAAGCCATGGGTGTTCTGTCTCTCAGTTTCCACACACAGGAGGTCCCCCCCAAACCCAGGGGAACCATCCCATCTGTTATTCATTCGCAGGACTACTATTTGGAGCCCCCCGAGGACCAGGAAGTCCAATAGCCTGAAGAAGTTATTATTTGCACTGGAGCAGCTGGCTGCTCTGGGAGGAAGCCAGCCATGAGGACCCACTCTCCTCCAGAACTCTGCACATTCTGCAAACAGCTGCAAGGCCCCAGGATCCCATAGAATGGAGAGGGGACTCCGCCATCGCTGGGAACACCCCTCCCAGACTCCACAGCAGGTAACATAATAAACAGATAACATCACAGCCTCAGAAATAAGCTTTACGTGCTTCTATTCGTTCATCACGCTCTAAAAAGGGCCAGGAGCCCAACTGATAAAACGCAGGTCGACCGGTCAGGCTTGACACTCTAAGTTTCAGGTTCCAGCGTCTTAAAGACCCTTGGATGGGACAAATAAGATTTTTTCTGACCATGACCCAAATGGGTGTGTTTCACCTTGGCTTTTCTGCGTGAGGTTCTGATTTCCTGGCTGCCGGGCTAATGGCTAGGAGTCGGGACCCAGGACAATCGGGGGCATTGATGGTGGGCGCGGCTCCGTGCCGTGTGTGTGGTCCTTTGCAGAGGAGGGAAGCCACGCCACAGAAGAAGGGGGTTTTGTTACCTCGGGGGCAATGTTGCATTTTGTGAAAGAACGTATTTTAACCACCGATGTGAACAAAGCTGGCAAAACAATAGTCCCTCTTGTGGTCGTGGCCATTAATCTTCTTTTATGTAGAGAAAAAGTCAGATGGCTCCGTGATGTCACCGCTTGGCCCGGGAAAGGACCAATGGGACCGAGGCCACCATTGTTTCCTGACACGGAGGCTGCAGAAGAAGCTGCCTTTGCCTTTTCTTCCCCAGAGAGAAGAGGCTCCTGGGTGCTGAGCACTGAGAATCCGGGGGATTTGCCGAGATGGGGGATTTGTGGGATGTGGGGTGGAGGGAGATTTGCTGGGATGGCTGTGTGGAAGCCAGGCAGCATGAGCAAAGAACCTCCCCCAATCTGTTACCTGCTTTCTTTTCCCCAAATAAAACCAATTTTTTTCATGGTCTGGTGGAATGTTCCCTCTTCCCTTCACTCCATTGTTCCTTCCTCTCTTCACCTTTGGTACAAAAGTCATGTAAGGCAATAAAACAATAAAGTGATCTTGGGGAGGGGACAGGTGGTCAGCAGGAGCAAGGGAACGGGTGGGGAGTAGCTATGCTGCGTGGAGAGGCTGAATGGCAGGATGAGCCTGTTCCTGGGAGAAGCTGTGCCCCAGGACAGGTGTGGGAACTGAATCTCTATGGCCTGTGAGAGAGGATCCCTGGGGCCCTGCTTTTCAGAAATTACAAAATTCCACATGCTCATTGTAGACCACTCAGATGGCATAGAAAAAGGGAGGAGCACTAGACTGGATAGAGAGGGGACTCTTGGACACCCATTGAGATTTAACTCTAGCCATCAAAAGCTACCTCGACAGCAAAGCGCCTGGCCCACGTGTGACTGTGTATCGCTGTCACTACGTGCCCTTGCTGAGGTTTGGGGTGCACGGGCAAGACTGATTGCAAACACGGCCCCTGTTTTCCACTCCTTTCCACACCCACAATGCCTTTGGCTATGGGACCTCACCCTCTTTCATTCAAGAGTTGGAGTATGTTTCCACGTCCCCTGAATCCAAACTGGCCTTTGAACCTGGACTTCAAGATGCTCTGTGCACTTTCACTCTCTCACCTGGGCCTCGTTCTCCCATGAGAAGGAGCCCAGGTTCATGGGCTGGAGGACAAGAATTCGCGTGGAACAGAGCTGAGTCTTCTTAGCTGAGCCATCCTCCGCACACTCAAGCCCTGAACTTATGGAAGCCGCTAAGTTTGGGTTGCTTGTTATGCAGCACTGATAGAGCTGGTAACTCCTTAGAAACTGAGTCACTGAGGGCCAAGAGACTACAGGGGATGTAAAGTCATAAAAAAATCCAAACCACATCAGATTGTGATGAAGCAGGGCCTGTAATGCCTTCTATTTCTGGCAAGGCCCTGAGACAACCCCCTGGAGCACCTTCTCCAGATCCTTTGGCGCAATCAACCCCCCCGCCCCAAAGCCAGCACTAAGCCTTCGCAGCCTCGCCCCCTGCAAAAGTAAGCAGCCGCCCAGTTGCCAATGTGACGTGGCCAGTCCCCTGCGAGCTGGATTGTCTGCCCTGGAAACTCAGAGCTTGCTTCACAAATAATACCCACGGATGGAAGCAGATGCAAACTATTAAATCCCACCCTCTTAGAAAGGAGCTGTTAGCATGCTGGAGAACCGCCTTTGAAGATGGTCCTGTGCCCAGACACACAGGCAGTTTTAATAAATGGGCTCCGAGGGTTCACATGTATGTTTCCTGCTTGTCTAAAATTACAACATTCCACGGGCTCATTGTGCCCATCCAAACAGCAGGGAGTATCTTAAAGTCAACTATGAAAATCTCCCTCCCCTGGTGACTGCCCCTGACAGGCTTGTGAATTTCTTCCAGAGCATTGTTCTCTTTGTCACTTTGCTTTACTAGCATGTTCTGTCTTCTAAAGCTTGGACTTGTTTCTCAGCAACATCCGTGTCACCACCCAAGTCTTCCACAGAGATTCTTGTTCAGATATATTGTTTTTGTTTTATTGTTCTTAATTTCCAAGAACTGTTTGTGTCCTCTGATTGATCAGCCTGTTCTTGTTGAATGAATATGGTATTGACCCTCAAGACTCTCTAAGCATATTAATTAGGATTCCAAAAGACCTCTTTCTCTTTCTTGGATCAACCATGTCTCCTGTCCATGCTGGGCTCTGCTTGATTTTCCTCCAGCGTCTTAGGACCCATGTATATGGGTTTACATTTATCGACAAACATCTCAACTCATTAGTCTGGATAGCTGTAGCAATCTCCTTCATAAATATGAAACTCATGGTTTCAGTTCTCCCGTCGAGTATTTTCCTTGGGTGCAAGGCTTGGGTGCATGTTTTAAGGGTGGGCTTGTCTGTGGCTGCAAAGTAACTACTGGCCAGTAGGAGGGCTTCTCTTTCGCTCCTGTGCCTGGGGAAGTGGCTAGAGGAATGGAATGTACCCACTGGCCAGGCTCAGCCCTGGAACTACCCACCCACACCTTAGGGACTCGAGTGGGAGTGGGACTTTCCCAAGTGCAAGCCGATGTGCTAAGGTCAGAAGGAAGGGGGGTGGCTGTCAAGCAGCCAGTACGGCGAATGAGCACCACACTGAGGGGGGATGTGCCTGACCTAGGACGGTGTGCTCCCCGGGGTGGGCAAGTGTGACTGGAAGGATATGGCGTGAGAGAGGTGTCAGCGTCTTCGTGAGTTCTCTGAAGCTCATCTTTGCATTCCTTTCGTGTGAACATGTTGCTCATGATCCTGTCACAGATACAGATGGAAAGCTTGGGCTAGAACGGCTTTGCGACATTCAGGGCCTCGCTCCCCCTTGCATCAAGAGGAGCAGGAGCAAGCCATCAGCCCTCAGGGCCGGGGAGGTTGGCTAGTCGTTTTGACCAGAAGCAGGCGAACACGGATTCAAAGGGTGTCGAGTGGAAACACACGGAAGTCAGCGAGGGAAGGTGAAGCCTGCTGCGGGCTAAGGGGGCGGAGGAGCAGGAGGGACATGCTGTTCCTTTGATTGGCGTTCTTTTAATTGCCAGGATTTTCACCTTTTCAATGTTAGCTGCCCGTTCATTTCCTGGAACTTGAGTTGTTTGTTATTGCTCTGGGCATTCCACCTCTTCAAGTACGTTGTGATCGCATACACCAGTTGTGGATTCACCCGTTTCCCTCCTCCGTTATGGAGAACAACAGCTCTACTGTTTTAATGCCTATGCTTGCTCATTTGGTCCTCTGTGTGATTAACCGAGCTCCACTGGATAAATGACACTGCAGGCTGGAATGCTCTTGCTGACCTCTTTCCACTTATAATTAAATTTGTGCATAATTGCTAAGTTAGGAAATTGCATTGCTAACGATCCCCAGTCTCGGAGCAGGCAGACCGGGAGGCAGTGGTGTTCTCTCATCCTCAGGTTTCCCGCCTCTCCTTCCAGTGCCAGGGCCACTGTTTTGGTCTGAAGCCCCTGAGACCTGAACGGTAGCACACTGGATGTCACTTCTTAGCACCTGGAGTCCCCGTGACACAGGCACAGAGTTCCCTTACCGCGGCTCCCTCACTTCCTAGCCTTCCGTCCCCTGGACCAGCAGTCGCCCATCATACCCAGAGGGACACCTAGATGGCCGAAAAATGGCCTGGCAGATGTCCATGCCCTAATCCCCGTGAATATCACCTTACATGGCAAAGGGCCTGAACAGATGTGACTAAGATTAGACCAGGAGAGGATCCTGGTCATCCAGGTGGGCCCGGTGCAACTATGGGACCCTACGAAATGGAAGAGATAGGTGGGGGTGGGTCAGGCAGACCCACAGGTGAAATGAGAGGCAGGTGAGACGCGCGGGTGAGAGGAATTGAGCCTGCTGTCCCTGGCTTTGAAGATGGAGGAAGGGGCCAGAACCCCGCTGTGTGGCAGCCTCTGGAGGCTGAAAATGGCTGTTTGCAGCTAACAAGGTCTCAGTCCCCCAACTAAAGGAGCAGGACAGACTCTTCCCCATGCCCCCAGAAGGCACACACCTGCAGCACAGCAGCCGGACCTGCTGCACAGCTGACCGATGGAAGCTTTGGGATCACAAATCTGTGCTGTTTTAAGCCTCTGCGTTTGTGGGGATCTGTTATAGTAGAAACAAGAAACTAACACAGCTGGGACCCTGGGAGGGGACTCTTCAGGACAAAATTCAGGGTCCTGGTCCCCACTGCTCCTAAGCTTGCGCATCCTAGGCATGCACTGACATTGCTGAGGCCAGCCAGGGAGACTGGGTTCCAATGGGGGTCTCCTCTAGACAGTCTGTCCACTCACAGGAGCAGCGGGACCCGGACCCTGTGGAGCTGAGTGTCCGCTGTGGCCATGCAGGGAGGCCGGACACTCCCAGCCACCTCTGCAGGATTTGACCCTTGAGCAAGTAAGTGGTGCCAGCGCCCCTTTTTAAAATGAGATCTTTTTAAACTTCCAGGGTAGAGAGAAAGCAGGTTTTGAAAGAGGGAGAAGGGTCATCTGGAGGTGGGATGGGTTTATCTTCGGCTTGGCCTGGCCTGGGCGGTTACGGCCCAGAAACTGGGACTCTGCGCCTACAAATGGGAGCACTGGGTCCCACCCTCACCTCCCCCAGGGACCTGCTGAGTGAGGGATGCATACCGGCCGTCACTTCCTGCTTTTTTATTTTTTTAGATTAAGACAGTACATGTACAACACAAAGCTATAGAATAGCTGTGAAAGTCTGTCTCCCTGTCTCCCCAAAGGTCGCCCCTTTCCCCAGGCTGGTGCTCTTCATCCCAGACATCTTCCGTCAGACAGCCTGCTTTCTCACCGTCCTTCTCTCTGGCCTGTTACAATCACATTGTCCTCATCTCCCCGAGTCTAGCGGCACAGTTCTTCAATGTTCTTCCCACAGTTGCAGATTCTCTGTGTGTGACTGCCCTGGGTCCTTCCTGCGGGCTACTGGGGGTGTAGTGAGGTCTCACCTTTGTAAATACCCGGGTGGCTGTATGGGTAGGAGGAGCTGCTGGGTCAGAGCAGCTACATTTTTAGATCTGATAGGAATCGCCAAATGGCTCCAGCTCCTGCTCTTTTCAATCTGGGCACTTCAGGTCACCCTTCCTGATGCCATTCTGAAACCACCTTGCAGGCCCTACACCCCTCTCTCCCAGGGTGCCCTCAGGGCCTCCACTTGGATGCTACTCCGGTTTCTGCTCCCCGTGTTCTTTATATGCCAGGATTCAAAGCTGGATGCCTACTGATCTCAAAGCTCCATCCATTTCATTCCAGAAGATTGCTTCTGCCACCTCTTTCTGGCCAGTCTAAAAATAGACCTAGGGTCAGTGCTCGGGCTTTTCTCTAGGGCAGGTATCCCCAGAAAGCCCTTTTCAGGGCACAGACAGGCAGGACACACCTGCCCCACATGGCAGCTCCTGTTTCTGCCACCCTAGGTCCCCACTGGGGCATCTTCCAGACTAAGCTCACTGCCGATGGAGGGCTTGGGATTCTGGGAGAAAGAACCTGGGGCTACTCCCCAGGAAGCTACCAGGTGGGCCAGGCCTGTGTCCCTCCTCCACTGAAGCAGGAAGGGCAGGCTCTGAGGTTGCCCAGCCAGCAAATGCAATGCCAAGGTGTGTGCAGGCCATTTGTTTCTGAGGACTTCCTCTAGCCAGAGGAAGGAGCATGTGCGTGCATATGTGGGTACCTGCATGCATGTGTGTGCAGGTATGTGTGTGTTTACGTGTGTGTCCTCATCTGCATTTTTATCCTGCCCAGGCTGGAGACAGATCACGTCATTCTGTCCGTTTCGGCCTCCCGTCCCCCACTCCAGCCGTCTCCTTCTACTCTGGGCCCCAACTGGTGCTCTGGCTCACAGGCCTGGCCATTGGGGCACACCAGCAGGATACCTGAGAGGTTAGAATATTTACACCCTTCCCCCTCCCCCCAACTCTCACTGCAGGTCACCTCCAGCTGGCTGTGCCTGCCCCTCTTCCCTTTGTCTGTCCCTCTTCTTCCAAGTTCTGTAGCTGCTCTGTACAGCTATAGGGATGCAGTCACTGGCCCCAGGGCACTGCCCTGGGACCAATCTTTTGTCAAAGGTTCTTCCGCTGTATTAGTTTCTTATTGCTGCAGTAACAAATTGCCACACTTAGTCGCTTAGAATAATTTGTTTTTTCACATTCCCGGAGGTCAGAAACCCGAAGTCGGTATCACTGGGCTGCCATCAAGGGTTAGGCTGGGCTCTTCTCCTACTTGAGGGGAGACCTGACTTTTGTCTCCTCTGGAAGCTGCTGGCCTTCCTGAGCTCATGCTGCAGGGCCCCAGTCTTTGCTCTGAAGGACCGTGTTGCCTTCTCTTCTGTCTGTAGCAAAATCTCCCTCCCTTCTCTCATGCGGACACTTGTGATTGCATTTAGGACCCACCAGGATAATCTCCCATCTCAAGACCCTTCCTCAAATCTGCAAAGTCTTTGCCATATAAGGTGCCATTTACAGGTATCTCTGGAGCCACTATTCAGCCCAGCACATTTATTAAACCTTCCTCTTAATGTGAGCACACCGCCACCTCCTGCTGGGGCCTGACTGGCACAGCCTGGGTCACAATATTTAAAAGAGTACAAATTCAAGCCACATGAGTAAGTTCATTTGATAATTTGTACCTGGCTTGCAATGCCACTTAGATGTGAATGACTCCCAAATTTACATCTTGGTTCGTTCCTTTCCTCTGAGTTCCAAGATCTCACGGCCAATGGGCTATTAGATATTGCCATTTGGCTGTTTCTATTTCCATTTTGTTTCATAGGCACCTCAGCTTTGTATGGCAAAAGATCAACTCCTCTCTTTTCCTACCTTTTACCTCCTCCCCCACTCTTCCCCAGCTCCCAAATGACAGCACCACCCACCAGTTCACTCAACGCCAACTTCTCCAGCTCTCCATATCCTCTTCTAACCCGCCACACACTCAACACTTCCTCCCTGAAGGGTCTATCTCCACTTCATAACTGTGTCCCCATAGGCCCCCTCTCCACAAGAACAGATCTAGAAAGTCTCTGTTCTCCCCATTTCTGCTGACACCAATCAGGTCCAAGGTGCCACCTGGCTCTCCCGGGCCACAGACACAGCCTTCTGAGTGCCATCTACTTCCCCTCCTAACTCTTCTTTCTAGTCCACGCTATATAAGTAGCCAGAGGGATATTTTACAAATCTAGGTTGGATCACCGCCCCATTTAAAATCCCTTAATACATTTCAATGGCATTCTTGTCCCCGGCCACCACACTTTTTGCTGAGCTGGTTCCCACCCCTGCCCTTCTCACTGATGTCCCCTATGAGTGGATTAATCTTTCCCCCAACTCTTCACACGTTCAGTCTTGATTACCCAGAGCACAGTCCTCAACACAGTAGAAAACTGGTGACTCCACCTCTTGATGGGACAAACTGCAAAGTCATCCTGCGAAGGGGAGAATACCAGGAGGTCTGAAGGATGTGACCACTGTTGGACTCCCGCATGTGGTGGACATCTACAGAAACCAGGCTGATCC
Source organism: Lasiurus borealis (assembly GCA_004026805.1). Taxonomy (NCBI): domain Eukaryota; kingdom Metazoa; phylum Chordata; class Mammalia; order Chiroptera; family Vespertilionidae; genus Lasiurus; species Lasiurus borealis. Next base: position 54,561 of record PVJN01010237.1, read on the forward strand.
AGAGGAAATGGGGACCATGATCTCTCCAGAAGCAGAAGGGCCTTCCAGGTCCCAAATTCATTCTGATCTTGCCTTCTGCACTTTCTAGGGCCCACAAGAGATGCTCAAGCTGTGTCTCCTGAGGTAGGAGGCATCTGACCTATGGGGAAGATTCTTTCTGTATCGTGTCCCCATGTGTCCTTGCTCAAGGTCACTGGAGGGTTGATTAACAAAGGGTTTCATCACTATCAGTTGTTATGCATCATGTGACCATTTGTCCCAGTATCCTTAGCTTGATGATCAGGTCTGTCTGTATCCCCTCTAGTGTCAGTGATTGACAGATGGAAGAGGAAGTCCAGGTTCCTGTTAGATGTCAGAGAAAGGGCAACCTCAGGTCTAGAATGAGTCACATAGTAAACATATCTGCATGAACAGTGCAGAGGTTCCCATATTCAAGCCCAGAGTACAGAAGCATTTTAAAATGCTACCGTGATGAGAAGCTCTGGACTAGGGCAGGTGCTGCACATGTATAGAGATGTCTAAGACAGGCACCCAGAGGACTCTGGGTGGTAGAATCCCAGAGAGGGGAGCCAGGGAGGAGAGGGATCCTGGAAGGGCACTGGTGGTGGGCCTGAGGCTGGATGAGGGCGCCAGGTGTCAAAGGTGGAGGTCACCTGGACTTCCCTCCTCTACCCTTCAGGCCAGGCATTAATCATTTTCCCCCCTGTGGTCACTAGATGTCACTGCAGGAAAAAGTCTGACCAGAAAACAGATTTGAGGCAAGGAGATATTAATGTTTTGGATCCTAAGCAAGTGGTTGCCTTGGCAACAGGGAGCTGTGAAAGAACTTCCTTCTTTATGGACTGTGTGGCTTCTGAGTGATATCCAGTCCGTGCTCCCAACAGAAGATGCTGTCAGGAACCCAGCCCTTGTCTGGGGAGGGAGTGAAGCAGCAGCAGAGGGAGAGGGACAGGGAGAGAGGGGCAGGTAGTGAGGGAGGGGGAGGGCAGGCAGACAGGCAGGCAGAGAGCCTCTAGCAGTGTGAGCACCCATTAGAACTGTTGATTCTAAGTCTGAATTCCAAAAACACTCCAGAACGCATTCCAAAGACATAACCAGAAGGTCAGTTTTCTCTCCAGATGTTCATTATTGTGATAAAGATGCACTTTATTGGCAAATTTAACACATCTACAGAAAGAGAGGTGCTTGGGAGACCAAGCCTATGCCCACCATTGAGTTCTCCACCCACAGGGAAGCCACAGATACTGAGCTAAGACCAGGGCCATTTGTCTCCTGGTCTCCAATCCCTTCTCTTGTCTGCTTTCTACTTTCTCTCCACACCTTTGCAGGAAGGAGAGGGATTCTATCTCAATGAGTGGAAACAGGAGGGGAGATGGGAGCCGGGAAGGTACAGACTGAGTTCACTGTCCTTCAGCCACCACAGTCCTAAGCAAAGCTGTACTATTAACAAGTGACTTTGCTCCTCCCCACCTCCACTCTCTGTCCCTTTCTCCCACCATCCTAGGGGCCAGAGTCCTTGGACTGGCTTTTCAGAACGTCCACTCTATGCTAAGCTTCCTTCCTGCACTCATGAGAGCCTCACTGGCCTTCGGGTATTGAAATAAATGAGCTCACTATACCCCAGAGGGATAGTCTGCAGAGGATGACAGTAGTTTAAAGAATAGTGTCTTATCCAAATGTACATCTAATTGCTAGAATGTTTGCAAGGAAGAGAATGAAGGTTTCTAGATTGGTCCACCCAGAACCACCAAAACCTGGCATTTTTGCCTCACCAGGTCCTACCTAGGGAGGGTCTTCCAGGAAGCTGTTGTGCATCAGGTGGGCCAGGCCACTGAAGTAGACCAGATCCCCAGACTCTGATGTGGAGGGTGACAGGAGCACCAAGAAAGGGTGGTGTCTCCTGCAGGATACTCTAGGGGGGCGGGGGTGCCAGAAGAAACTGAGCCTCTGGGAGATCAGGAAAAATTACAAAAAGACAAGAGAACAATATTCCGAAGACCAAGGTGCACACAAAATCAAGGTCTGGACTGTCCTGCCAAGCCAGGTGCTATGTCTCGGTCACATCAAGGCCGTGCAGGAGCGGTAGGCAGTGGCAGTCCAGGAGAGGCAGGAGAGGTTGGCAATAGACACCACCAGCCTTTGGGGACCAGCCTTCTGGACCAGCTGCCTGAACCTGGGTGGGAGCTGGTGGGGGAGAGGGGGTGTTGGACCTTTGTTTTGCTTGGCTGTGTTTTTTATTCTTCAAACATGTGTTATTTGTATTATTTTCAAAATACAAAAGCATTATTTGGGCATGTTTTGCCCATGACAACACGCTGGTTTCTGAGATGTCGCAATTACTTGCTTTATCTCATGCTTTAATTAAGTGTCTATTAAACATATTGAACCAAATTATACATATTGGCTGTTGTTAAGACAACATACTTTAGGCTTTACTTCAGACACACATACACTATGAGAACACAGGGTGCGCTCATGAGAGAAGCCCCCCATCTGGCCCCGGCTTTCCAGCTGACACAGTTCAGGGGCCCTTGGGAAGGGTGGCAAGGAGCACTGACTCTCACCTGTGGGCTTGGCACTGCTGTCTCCCCAGGTCTCACAGAACCCTCCCTCCCCCAGAGCTGCTGGTTGGTGCTGCTCACCGCTCCCACTTATGCCACGAAGAATGGGGACATCAGTCCCTGATGACATGTGGCAGATTTTCACCTGCATCTGCTATGAAGAGGGGAGGCCTCGTCTGATATTTATCTTTATGAGTTCCTGGTCCGGATTTCAATGTGTGTGGCGGGGGTGGGGGGGTGGGGGGAGAGGGGAGGATTCCCCACACCAACAAACACTTGTAGGACTCCAGCCGGTATCTGAGAAGTCAACTCAGTTCGACTCAATTCTGACACCGTGCTCCTGGAAGTAGCATTAGATTCCAGAGGTTGAGGGCTCAGTCCCACAGACTGCCCCCCACTGCTTCCCCACTCCTAACCCTGCCTCACTCAGAAGCCAGTGCAGAGCCCAGGTTGTCACCTGCTTCTGATAAGTGTGAGAAGAAAGAAATTTTCCTCCATTCTAATGAGTTCTTTCAGCTGGCCTAACAATTAAATTGTCAGGAGACAGACTAACAAGAGAAAATAACAAAATCCAGTGATATATGGATATATACAGTGTGTGTATGTGTGTGTATATATACATATATATATCCTACATACACGAAAGGTTCAAAACAGAAAGGGAAAAGAACATAGGATGAGGTAAGGCACCTGGAACTTCAGAGAAGATGAAGGTCATTCGAAGGACAAGAAGAACAGATGTTCAGTAATGAGATGTTTGCTCTCGCTATAACT
>PVJN01010238.1:0-57752 GCA_004026805.1 Lasiurus borealis
ACAAGCCTCGGCAAAGCCACACATCTTAATGGGGCACAAAAGCAGTCAGGGCCAGGCTCCCTGGGCCTCACCCATGCCTCTGTCTTTGCAGCGCCCTGAAAGACCTTGTCCCAGGACTACACAGGGCATGTGGATGTTTAATAAATAGCAGTGCTGATAATGATGATGCATATCTCAGCTTTAATTCACATGTGTTAGTCCCATTATTGATTTTGTGCTCCTTAAATTAAACAGATAAAGTCACAGCCAGTTTAAAAACAATTAGTTTAATTTTGCATCTGTAGTCTAACAGGAATCTGTTTTTCCTCTAATATTAATAACTAGAGGCCTGGTGCATGAAATTTGTGCCCAGGGGAGTGTGTCCCTCAGCCCAGCCTGTACCCTCTCCAATCTGAGACCCCTCGAGGGATGTCCGACTGCCTGGTTAGCCGTGATCCTACCAGGACATCCCTCTCACAATACAGGACTGCTGGCTCCCAACTGCTCGCCTGCCTGCCTTCCTGATTGCCCCTAACCACTTCTGCCTGTCAGCCTGATCACCCCCTACCCATTTCCCTGACAGCCTGATTGATGCCTAACTGTTTCCCTGCCAGCCTGTTTGCCCCTAACTGCCCTCCCCTGCAGGCTTGGTCACCCCTAACTGCCCTCCCTTGCAGGCCTGGTCCCTCCCAACTGCCCTTTCCTGCTGGCCTGATCACACACAACTGTCCTCCCTTGCAGGCCTGGTCCTTCCCAACTGCCTTCCCCTGCTGGCCATCTTGTGTCCACATGGGGGCAGCCATTTTGTGTGCTGGAATAATGATCAATCTTCATATTACTCTTTTATTAGATAGGATTGCATTGTACAGTTAATGAATTTCAGTTGAGATCAGTGGTGTCTGATCTAATATGGCATTTCTCTTTTGTTCTTGTTTGTTTGTTTTACTTTGTTTTTAGGGTCAAGTTGTGTTCCGGAACGGGGAAAGAATGGGGACCATTAAATTTACTCAATTTCAAGGTAGGCTTTTTGATGCTTCTTCTTTCTACTTGATGAATTTTGTTTTCAGGGATGTTGTTTTATGCAATACAATACATCAAAACAAATGAAAGTCTGATGTTCCAGATAAGAGAAATCAAAGTCAATAGAAAACACTTCTCCGTGAAAACAGTAGCTTCAACATATTTAGAATATTTTTTCTTTACTGTAATACTTTTCAGGCCATTCAGTCTTTCCACATGACTTGAGGAACTCCTGAAAGTAAGGGGGAGGGGTAAGTCAGTTCCAATATTCTGAGAAAACTTACGTTGTTTTAGTTTTTTATTATAGAAATAGTCAGATTCTAAAGTTGAGAGAATAGCATAGTAAACCCATCACCCAACTTCAACCATTATCAACATTTTGCTAATCTTGTTTTATCTTGATTCACCTTGTTACCCCTCTGTTTTTTTCAGTAAATGTTTTAAAGCAGCTCTCAGACATTATCTCATTTCAATCTATAAATACTGCAGTATGCATTTCTACGAGACAAGGAGTTTTAAAAACATAACCACAATACTATTATCACACCTAAAGCATTTAACAATAATTGTTAATATCCTTTCATTCCCAGTCTATGTTCATTTTCCAGTTACCTCAAAAATGTCTCTATAGTTGGTTTGTTAGAGAATTCACACAACATCCACTCTTTGTATTTGGTTAATGTGTCTCTATAGTTTCTTTTAATCTATAACCCCTACTTTTTTTTTTAAGACCCAGGTCATTTGTTGAACTTTTCTGCTGTCAGAGTTGAAAGGGACATCTGAAATCATCCAAGTTTCTCATGTGATAAGGAGGATACAGGGACCAGGGGGCAGTGGCTTGTCAGAGTCCACAGGGCATCCATGAGGAGTAGGACTGGGCATTCCTCAAGGCAGATACCTCAGTTCAGCTCAGTATAGTCATTAGCAGGGTCATTATCCAAAAGCACTAGAATCTAGTGAATGGATGATCATTCATCAGCATCTGGATGTTTCTGGATGCTGTGCCTTCTGTGTCAACTCACTTTGAGAGCCCAAAGTCATCCAGGGGAAAGCAAGAAATGAAATCAAGTTACTCAGATTCATTTAGACAAATCCCTACTGGATTCAGATAAATCAAGAGAGTTGTCCTTGGATACTATCGCTCCTTAATGCAATCTTGTAGATTTACCCATTTGTCTTCCCGTGGCAGGTAATTGAAACACATGTCAGCTCTCTGACGTGCACAAAAGATGTAATTTTAGGCAAACGTAATTATTTTCCCATTTGTTAAGTCTTACTTCTTCATTGGTTGGACAAAGTAAGCATCTTGGCAAAGATACTTACTTTTTTTTTTCTCTTGAGTGATTGCAACTAAATTCTCTTGTCACATTTCCAGTTCTCAAATTATATCATTCTAGGAGGATATTTTGTAAAATATTGATTGGCCAATCAAAACTACAAGTGCGTGCCAATTTCATTGCCTTTTCTCAATGTTAGGATTAGACACCAACTCCAGCGGCTGTTTTTGGGCATTTATAAGGAAAGCAATATAGCAAACGATATTGAAGTGGGTTTGACTCACCTGAGTTGAAGTTGCTATAGAACATCAGGCAAGTGACTTGACCTCCCTGAGCATTGATGTCAGCAAATAAGAATATAATTTTACCTATCATCTTAGTATGTAGGATGAACTGGTTGAGATAACACAGAGAAATATGTGCATATATTTCTTACACAGAAAGTAATAGCAATTATGACTTAGCAGTTTGTCAAAAATTATGACACTTTTCAGGGCAAATCCAGATTTCCTTTGTATGTTGAAACCCCATTGATACCTTTTTGTCTGCCTTCCCCTATAGCTGCTACCCACACCATAATAATATGTAGGATGTCAGAAGGGACAGGGCCTTACAGATGATCTTATCTCCCTACTTTACATGTAAATGGGGAAACTGAGGCACAGGGAAGGGAGATGTTTTCTCCAGGGACACACAGCTAATTAGGGGCAGTGGCAGCCACTGAGTGCTCCCATGCACATGTATGCCTGACTGTTCTCCCTTTGCCACACTTGTGTTCAGCTTTTATTGACTATTAGAGCTGGAAGATACTCCTGTTTGCACGTCTTTAAAATGAACATTGATCCTGTTGACAGAAGGTGGTTGTGCTTGGGGTATGTTTACATCAGCACAATAGTGAGTTACCTAAATTCATAGGCTCTTAGAGGTACCTTTTCTGCCCGGATGAAGAGAATAGAATATTGAATAGGCTGTCCAAGTCAGAGTTCAGTTTATCATCTCATTTCACAGAGGGGAAGGAAACTGAGGCCCTGAATGGCAAGTTCATCCCTTCTCTTCTCTGGGCTCATGCTTCCTCTCCCAGAAGGGCTGGTCCAGACTCTTCTGGGACCTTCCAGGAATTTGCCCAGAGAATATGCCTGTCCCCAGGGGTTACCAGATCCTAAATTACCTCATGCCATTGATCTTGTAAATGTCATTTTCTGCCATGCCCTTCACATCCTCTCTCCCCCTTGCCTCACCCTCTTATTTAGAAGGGAGATTGGACGGCAGGGCTCACAACAGAGCTGACCCATAAGTAGCCAGCTCCAGCAGAGAGGGCTCCTTTTGCAAGATCTGTTTCTGGGCAAGACACTTTGTTTCCCTAAGACTCAGTCTTCTCCTCTAGACAATGGGATAGCATTAATGCCTGCCCTGCCTGCCTCCTGGGGCTAGGTAAAGGGCCAAATGAGATTTTGCTTTATGAACTCTAGTTATGGGAGCCTAATCACATTACTAGCATGCTGCCTGACTCCTGGCTGGCTCTTGGTAAATGCTTACTGCATTAGTTAGTGAGACAGTTTGTGGAAATTTAGGAACATCTTCATTTACTCATGGTTTCTCGTGACTTAAAGTCAAGGCAGAAAGTCTGGTAAACAGCAGTTAGCCTTGACAACAAAAATGTGAGCCAAAGCAAATTCATGTTGTTCCAGGCGGAAGGACCTTTTTTGCAAACTTAGGAGTGGTGAATAAACAGAACTATTCTAAACTAATGTGCCAAGGCTAGCTCCATGGTCCCTCTTGAGACTGAGGCATTTTGAATCCAGAGGGGGTTTCAGAGCCTTAAGAATGATCTTCCTAATCTCCAGTTTCCCTCCATGTACTACATTTCCAAGGGTTCCCAGAGCTCTTACCTCCCATCAGGACAATCCTAGAGGGTAGATGTGGTAGATTCTACCCATGATTCTGAGCATCCACGTTTCCAGAATAAGTATCTTTTTAAGGGGAGCAGATCATATGTCCAGGGAATTAATGCTTCCAGGGGCAACCCTGAACCAGGGATGGATGAGAAATGGAGGACAAATTCCCCAGTGTCCTTTCCCCTGGGGTAGAAACTGCCAAGAACTTCAAGGTATGTTCTAGTCTGTCCCTAGATGTCAGCTGAGGACGGTCCCAATGGAATTTTGCCTCAGTTGCCTTCCCAAAAACTTGCTTATAATGCGTGTTGTACTGGTTCCCTTCCCTTCCCTGTGTCACCTCCCTGAACCCCTATCAGTGTGTCCTAGGATCATCTTACAAATAAATTACCTGCATTCTTGCCCTTGTCTCAGGCACTGTTCTAAGGGCACTACTCATGGCTCTAGGTAAGGCAGGTATTGTTCTCCTGTTGGCCACACAAACCCTGGGTATAGTGAGACTGGATTAAACCCCTCTCAACTCCCAAGTTCAGAGTACCTCCCCCATGCCATCACTGACTTCCACTGAACTACATTAGATGATGATGAATGCTAAAGAATTGGCCTTTTTTTTTTCCTTATGAGAAGAAAGAACTCATGTTACTGCCAAAGTCTAAACATGGCTCAGAATTTGCAGCAGGGAAGGAAGTTGAGTGAAGCCATGATTAGAGCCTTATTTATGCTGTTCTTCGTGAAATCTAAGCATCTGTGCGCTAACTCACCATCCCTGCCTTCATTAGGCCTGTTTGTGAGAATCTTGGTGAATGGTGCTGTGTTTGAATGTCATACTGCTTCTGGGTCGCATAAAAGACACAGACTTTGGAGTAGTTCAGCACTTGATTTGAAGGGATAGGGTCCTCTATCGCTCCAACAACCAAACTGTCATTCAGAATGTACCTAATGAAATGTAGGCTTGTCCTCCTCATTTGCAGACATTAATTACTGTTTGGTCTTTGGGGTAACAGATATGGTTCTATTCAGTGCAAATTTCCTGAGCATCTCCTCTAGGGGAAATGAAGCCAATAGAAATGGTCCCTGCCCCCCTTCCCCCAGGGGTTTCATAATCTCTCTGGCCCGGTGCCAGTGCCTATAAAAGCAGGAAGATAATTTCCCAGAACCAACTAGAAAACTTTCAGAGCAAGTCTGACCCATTTGAGTACCCTTTTCCCCTGTCGAGGCGTGTGGTATAGCTCTCTTCACCAAGCCATGGGTCTGAAAAGGCCAGTTTGTCACTCCACTCAATTTGATACAAGTTAAGAGTGGAGACATAGTCCATCAAACTGCAGGATACACAGGCAGGGATGTGGGTCAGCAGGAATGGAAAGACATATGTGAATGTCTTTCTCAGGCTGAAAGTCTGATCCTGACCTTGACACCACCTCAGCCCTTATGATCCAGGACTTACCTTTTAGGAAGCCCAAGGCCTTATGTTTCATTGAGCTGTAGACTCTCCATGTTGAAGGGAGCCCTAGCTCTCCTTTATAGCATTAGCTCTGCCTGAATGCCTCCAGTGATGGGGAACTCATCTCCTATTATATGGAAAGTATGTGAGCTTTGAAGCAGGCGTGTCTAATTGTTAGTAGCTAGGCAATGTGGCTTAATTTCTCTGAGCCATCACTTCAGCATTTATTTAAAAACAGTAAAATAGAAGGTGATCATCTTCCTTGCCTTAAGAGAGATGGTGAAAATTCAGTGTCGTGAGGCTATGAATGTTCCTGGTTGGTGACTGTTGCAGAGAAAGGCCATGGCAACTGTTGGCTTCCTCCTCCTCTCCTGGGCACTCCCGACAGTGACCCCAAATTTACTCCTTTTCAGAGTTTCTTAAGAAAAGTGCAGTCTTGCTTCACACTTTACATTGGTACATGAAAACTCTTTTGTTTGTTTTTTATACTCTTACTTCCCTCATTTATTTTCAAACCCTATTCCTGCCCCCCCCAAGTGAAAGGCAACCATTCTAAGTGTTGAATGAGTGTGTTGTGTTTGTATCTGTTCTTGCGAGATGTAGTATATCACTGTTTTTTGTGAATATATTTTGAATTTACGTCAATGCAACTGAATTGCATATCTTCCTTGTTTCTATTTCTTTCCCACTCAGCACTTTGTTTTCTAAGATGCCTCCATGTTCCCGTGTGTACATCTAGCACATGGCTTTCATTGCTCACCCCATGGGGCACACCCACCCTGCACCCATCCACTCTCCCAGTGACAGACACCCAGGTCACCTCAACTCTTTGCTTTCACAAATAATGAGGGTCCTTGTACATGTGCCCTATGAATCCACCTGGACAAATGCCCAAGAGGAGAATTGTTGGGCTAGAAGTTGTGTGTCAACACTGAACATGCCTAAAATCTGCCAGATGGCTCTTTCAGTGAGTCACGGTGGCCATCTCTACTCCACTGGCATGAGGATCTCTGTGCCCTTACCTCCCACCAACACTTAGTGTTCCAGACCTCTCATTTTTTTTCCTGTCTAAAGGTATAAACTAATATCATATTGTGGTTTTAGATATTACTTATTTGCTTACTAATGAGTTTGGGTATTTCTTCCTGTGCTTGTTAGATAGTTATTAACTGTCTGTTCTGATCCTTTCACCACTTTTATTCTGAGGGAACTGTATTTTTCTTGTTGATTTGCAAGAGTTCCTTATATAATCTAGATATCGGTCCCTTGTTGGCTTGAGGCTTTGCAAACATCTTCTCTCATTTGGTCACTTGTCTATAAACATTAAATCCTTGTTGAAAAGAAATTCTCAATTTTGATGTGGTTAAATTCTTTTCTCTCTTTTGCCCTATGGCTTGGGCTTTTAAAGTTGCTTAACAATCATTTCCTGGCATCTGCATGCCAGATGATGCTGGGCACAAAGGGTGCTGAGATAGGTAAGACGCAACCCCTGCCCTCAGGGAGCTCATAGTCCATTAGGAGCAGACACAGGACTCAAACTGGGTCTGATAACTGATGGCATTTAGAGGAGGAGCATTTGGCTCCACCCACCAGATTCTAGGAAGACTGCCTGGAAGAGGCAGCATCTGAGATAAATTCAAAAAGACCAGTGTCTCTAGTCAGAGTTAGCGAGAGAGAGAGAGAGAGAGAGAGAGAGAGAGAGAGAGAGAGGTATTCTAAGTGCATATAACCTGTTGTATTTGTATGTGTTCTGTGTCTCCTCTGTTACTTAGCTTTTGCCCTTGGGACAGTTTGAGTGAGTCAGTGGACAAATCTGTCCTTGGCGGGGTCATCATACTCCTAGGGCATTTGACCAATGTCTACTTGGCCTATTAAAAATCTCAAAACAAAGGCCAATGAAGTTAACGTATTAAAATTGTGACAGTGGCACGTTGTTTGTGAAGACAGAGAGACAAGTGTATGAGGGGATCCGGGCCCAGGGACTTGCTTCGATCTACTCCTATCCCAGTGAGGGGAGCAACTCTGTAGGTTCTATCTCCAGTGACCAGACTGGGGTAGGGTGGACTTCCTGAGGAATGGCGGGCCATCCTAGAGGAGAGCAAAATCAAGGCCTGCAATTGCCATATTCTCATCTCTGAAGAACTGCCAGGAGCAGAAACTGATGTGATGGGCAACCCCGGGCAGAGCCAGGAGCTGTGCGGGGAAGCCTTAGGAACAGCTTTTAGCTTAAAATGAAGAAGACCCTTCAAAGCAGTTGCTGAATCATTAAAATAGAGTTGGAAGCTATAGACATCTTCCCAAGCAGCCCACTCACTTTAGCAAGACCCAGGCAGGGGATGGGACCCTCACGGGGCTCCTTACAGAGGTGAGAGCCAAAGCTTGGACCAACTCCAAGAGTCTGTCTCCTAGTCAGAGTCCTTTCTATCTGAGTTTAGGATTTTCTTGGGAGGGGCAGGAGTCCTTGAATCTTTGATTTTCATTGAGCCAAGGACATCTTTTTTTTACTTCATAGTTATGCATTGAATCTGTTTGCAATAGCAGTCACATTTTAAAGTATATATACACCTTCCTCAGTTCAGATCTTGAGCCAGGTGAAGACCAATGAACATTTGGGGGTGAGGGAGGTAGAGCCCCTGCAGCAGGATGTGAGGACCCAGCTAAAGGAGGAAACTGGTGACCCTCCAATTGGTTCTGCCACCAGGGTTGGTTGTGGTGCAGGGGGGAGGCAGAATCATTCTGTAATTGAAACTATTTCCATGCCCTCTCAGCGATGCTCTCAGGCCCACAGCCAATAGGTATTTTCAGACTGGACTTTTGGGGGAGAAGTCTAATTTTTACAAATGGGACCTATCATCCAAATCCAAATTTGAAATAAAGAATGCTTTTTTTTTTTTTAAGAGAACACTCCTTTTTTACCTCACAACAAGGACCCAGTACTATTCTGTGGGAAAGGGAGCTCTTTGTTTCACAGTATTTTTAGTCTCTGAGAACAGAAAGTGTCAGCTTGAAGGGCCCTCGGTGTAATCCAGTGGTTCTCAGCTCTGGCTATGTAACAGGACCCACTTAGAGGACTTTTTTTTTTAATGTTTTTATTGATTTTAGAGAGAGAGGAAAGGAGAGGGACCGAGAGGTAGAAACATCCATGAGAGAAAAACATGGATCGACTGCCTCCTGGCACATCTCCCACTGGGCTTGAGCCTGAAACCCAGGCATGTGCCCTGAACCAGGAATCCAGCCAGTGACCTCTTGGTTCATAGGTCAGTGTTCAACCATTGAGCAACTCTGGCCAGGCTAGAGGACCTTTAAAAATACTGCTACTCAGGATCCGAGAAATTTCGCTATAATAGGTCCAAGCTGGGACCAGTCATATATATTTCCTAGAAGTTCTCCAGGTGACCCTAACCTCTAGGAATTCCTGCAGTGCAATTTGCAGATGGAGAAACTGAGGCCCAGAGGAAGGGAATGGGTCACACAGTGGGTCAGTGGCAACCTGCACAGAGCTTATGGGGCAGACAGTCAGCCAGTAACAGACCCAGTGTCACAGCCCCTCTCCCTCTGCTCGATACCCCAACCTCCCGGCCCCCAGTGGGCCTTTTTATCTGCCCGCAAATCCCCTGTCCTCAGTCTGCAAGGCTCGTGTGTGTCTAAATGACACAGCATTGTCTGCGCCATGGAGTTACCAAGCAGCCCAAGATTTAAAAGTTGAAAGTGCCAGTGCCTAGCACAGTCACCACCACCTGGGCCATGGTGAATGGAAGAACACAGGGGACACCAGCCTTCCACCTTCAGACGCCTGAGGGGCCCTGGGCAGGGTGTGGGGAACAAGACTCTATGCTGCCCAGGATGTCAGAAGCCAGACCTCAGGTTCTGCTCAGGAACCAACCAGCAGGCGGAAATCAGAAGGCCTGGGCACTCCCGGGCCATTGCCCCAACACGAGGAGCTAAGCTCACAGCGAATAGGTTCCTGGGAGCGGGGAGCAGTACGCTGGGAATGCTTCCTGGAAGAGGTGGATGAAGTTTGGACCTTTGGTTTGGTAGAGGGAGGGGAAAGCTCCCTTCTAAGCAGAGGGACCATTGTGGCAGTAAGTAAACATAGGGATTGTTTGGGGACCTAGCAGATGGCTCTCAGTTACTTTCATCATGACTTAAGTAACTATAATTTATTGGACACTCACAATGAGTTAGGTCCCAAGCCAGAAGTTGCCTGTATTCTCCTCTCTAGTTCTCATCGCCACTCAGAAAGTTCCCATTTTACATTTATAACCCCTGCTTATAGGTTATGAGCAGGAAGGAAAGTGCTACCTGTAAATGGGAATGATTTTTAACTCCCTGCTAAGGCTGGATGAGGCTGCAGTCACTAAACTACAAGGTCAGTGATTATGCATTTTCTTCATCTTTGTATCTCCAGCCTCCAGCACAGATGTCCAAGGCCACGTAGGTTGAGGATGAGGAAATAACCTAATCTTCCATCACCTACACTGCTGTTTTGGAGGGATTCTTTATCATGAAATTCCTGGGGCTGGGCCTGGCATGCAGTAGGCACTCAATAAATGTGGGCTGAATGGTCAGAAGCCCTGCTCAGTATGGGTGGTGAAAGTGCTCTGAATTCAGAACGGGGGGATTCCCGAGTCCAGGCGTGCACTTAACCTATGCGAGGCCCCTCCCTCAACTATCCACTGGGGTGAGTGAGTTAGTTATGCCCAACTTATGGTTTGCTGTGAGCGTTAAATGCAAGAAGGTGTGAAGTGCCTGTGAGCCTCCAAGCGCTGCTCCAGGGAGAGATTATGTGATTTCGGTCTTGATGGGAGGCTGAGTAGTATTTTGGTGCCATGGGGCATACAGCAGAGCCTAGGAGTCAGAGGGGTGGGTTGTGTGGCTTGGGGCCTGGAGGACGGCCAGCCACACACTTCCCAGCTCCTAATGATTTATTCCGATCAGCCTGCATATTTCATGCGCTGCCTCCCCACGCCAAATAAATAAATCAGGGCCTCCTTTTCCGAGGGGCAGGAACTGCTTAGGGCTGAGACTTCAAAAGGCCTGAGCAAGGATGCTGGAGCTCCCAGCAGAGTCTGCTAATGTGACATTTAGGAGTTAGGTGACCCAGGTATGCCACAGCCTCCTGCACAGTGTGAAACCCCATCCAATGATGAGGAGACCTCTGCGGGAGAAGGAAGTGACTTGTATAGCCCTATTTTCCACCCCATGGTCAAAGGAACGCAGGCAGAAGTGTGGCAGGTCTATGCGATTCCCTTTTTCATTTCCTAAATGTTTTTAAGGGACCGGCATGCACCTGCATTTATGCAAAGAATTTCACTGACAGCCAGGCAGTTCCTCTGGGCACATGTGGGGTCTGCAGCTCCAGGGACCCGCCTGCCCTGGGGGTGGGCATTCCTCTATGCGGTTAATATACTCAGGAGGCACAGGTGGCTTAATGGGGTTGTCAGTTTGACATAGAACTGTTACCACACAAGGATCCCATGTATCTTAGTATCAGAGGAGTCTGGGCAAAGCCACAACCTGCCCAAGCCTCAGTGTCCTCATCTATGAAGTGGAACTGAAACCACCTATTCCACTCAATTGTAAGAACTGAAGAGATGGCACATAAAATTCCTAGCATAGATCCAGGCACACTGTGGGGCACCTCAGCCCCTGCCTGCCCACTCTCTAACTCTAAGTCTGCTCTGCCCTGGGGCTCCTTTCTCTGCTCTCACACTCGTTCTCTTTGCTTCTCTGCCTCTAACCTCACCTTTCCCTGCATCTGTATTATCTGTGGTCACCAATAGCCCACATCTTCAAATCTCCTGACCCCCTGTCAAGGGGCTTGTTGGCCCAGGCTCTCAATAGCATGTGACATTGCTGGCCTGCTCCATGGTGAAATTGTCATTTTCCTTAGCTCTTACAATGCCCACTCTTTCCTGGCACCCTGCTCTGGCATCCCGGCCACTTCTTCCCAATCTTCTTGCAGTGTCCTTGCTCTGCCTGCCCCCCAGAGATTGGCGCTATCCAGGATTGTGCCCTTGGTCCCTTCACTTCTCACTCAGCGCTGTCCTCAGAGTGTCCTTCCTGCCCACTGCTCCACCTCCCAGCCTGCATGCTGATGACCCCAACTCCTTCTCCCCAGCCCAGACTTCTCCCCTGCTCCAGAGCCATAATCTCCCCCTGATTGGTGTCCCAGGCTGAGCACCTTTCCCCTCCTGGATTCCCCACTTAGAGAATGGCACCGGAGACCCCCAGTTCCCATCTTTCCCACCCACTGATCTCCCAATTGTCCAGATTTATCTGAGAAAAAGGAAACCTTTGTCAAAGCTAATTACTACTCTCCATTCCTCCTGCCCCGTCATCCTGGTCTAGTTGTCATTGTAATTATCCCTGGCCATGTCCAAAACAGTGCCCTAAACCAGCAATTTTCAACTGTTTCACCTCCTGGCATACATAAACTAATTACTAAAAATCTGCAGCACACCAAAAGTATATATTTTTTGCCAATCTGATAAAAAATAAGTATAATTTTGACTCATTCACTCTGAATAGCTATTGTGTTGGCTGTTGTCATTTTTTTTATTTGACAATATAAGGGAAAAGAGGTCAGTGTCCCTGACTAAATAGTCAGGCATTGCGTGTTTTAAAGATTCTTGCCACACACCAGTTGACTATCGCTGACCTAAACCTAACAACAGAATAGTATCTAGGATGAAGGAAAATTTAAATGCACCACTGAGGTCTGAAAATACACCTGGACACGTGCATATGAAGAACACTGTGCTCAGTATCACACAGCAGAACAATTTATCCTCTGAAAGATGCTAATTCTACTTCGGAATATATCAATAATATATAATGTGCAGAATGAAGGAGGGGACAGTGCTGACCAAGTCATACCTAAAGTGTGTTGGCCAGTCCTTGGGTCTATCAGACAGACAGTGATATTGTGGAGTGTGGCCCCAGGAGGGGCCCAGGTGAGGTGGGAAATAGAAATGATGTTTAGTAAGGTGGGGTGGGGGAAGAGTGCGTGTATGTGTGTGTGTGTGTGTGTGTGTATGTGTGTGTGTGTGTGTGTGTGTGTGTGTGTGTGTGTGTGTGTGTGTGGTGGGGGTTGGAGGGGGTTCTGTCTTTGTCTTCAATCTCTAGGTCTGCCTGGGGCAGAGGGAGTAGAGATAGTCTGTGTGGTCCTAGAGGGCAGAGTCAGATGACAGGGAAAAGTTACAGAGAACATTCAACTCAATGACCAGGAAGGACTTGGTAACAGGCAGAGAATCCAATTATAGGGGAATGAGTTCTCCTTCTACACATGTACAGCGAAAGACAATTGACAAGAGAGTGTGAGAGGGTGTTTGTTCTAGTCCAGATCAGATTGGAAGTTTTGTGATTCTACCTGGGGAAAGGAAAAGCCTGCAAGAATATAGCCACGGCCTGTGGGGAGAGCAAGAGCTGAGAGAGGAACACTCAGACCCAAACGCAGGACTCACATCTAACCATCCACTCTCTGTTGCTCCCCACAGACCGCAGGGAGGTGAAGGTGGGAGAATACAACGCTGTGGCTGACACGCTGGAGATCATCAATGACACCATTAGGTTCCAAGGTAAGACAGGTGGCCTTCTTGGAGGAGGGGGTCTACTCAATTGCTAACAAGCTTGGATATCATCTGAGGGTCTCAACAAGCTCTCAGAGTCTTTGGCCTTGTGGGGAAGAGGGAACATCCTCTCCTGTCAACACATGCACTTATTCACTGAGCACAAGGACCCCGTCATTCACATGGGAGCTGTATTCCAGCTCCTGGGACGGGTCACTGGAATTTGTATGAATGGCAGCTTTCACCAAAGCATCTGTTTAAACCAGAGGATGGTCAGGAATAATTCATTTTAAATGTGGCCCAGCTACATCTAGCTTTGTCTTTTCCTCTGGGAAAGAACTTCGTTTGGTTGATAATAGGCTCTCTCCACATGCTGTTCCTCCTGGAAGACCATTCCCACAAATAACACCTTTTGTACAGCCTTCCCTGATTGCCCCCCAACCAAGCTAATGGCTCCCTTCTTTTGGCTTTCATCGTTGTTGTTTTCTCTGCCTTTACCATGGCCACTCTCACTTTGTATTGAAATATCCAGATTGTTGGACCATGAACTCCCTGACTGGATCCTATTTGCTTTAAATTCCTGGCACTAGCCATAATCTGGCACAAGTTGAAGATTCAGTGATATTTTATGAATACATGATTGATCAAGTGAGTGGATGAATGAATAAATAAGTGAACAGGTGAACATGTGAGCCACTGAACTAGTGGGTGGATGAATGAATGAGTGGGTGAGTGGATGGATGGATGGATGGATGGATGGATGGATGGATGGATGGGCGGGCAGACGTATGGGCAGGTTTAACCAGTCTTAACCCTCAAGTCCATTTTTCCCTTAACAGCCCAAGTGCCTTTGCCATCATGTCATGCTGAGTGTGCCCCACTTCTGCTCAGAGCACTTCATGGTGTTCGTTGTGCACAACAAGGGATCTTACTCCATGGTATTGCCCCCAAGACATCCATGAAAGGACACCTCCTCACTTCTCTGCCTTCTCTCTCAGATCTCCCCAACCAAACTGCTTACAGTTCCTCAAACATGCCTTATATCACCATGTCTTTGCCTCTGCCGGGTTCTCTGCCCAAAATGCCCTTTCTTCCTTGTCTTACTGGGGAAAGCTACTCATCTTCCTTTCTGTAGCCCTTCCTGACTCCATCAGGCAGAACTACACTCTGCTTCCTGCTTCCTGCGTCCTGCTTCCTGCTCAGGCCACCCTTTAGACGCTGTCATTGGAGGCAGTTTACATAGTACAAGAGCACAGTCTTCAGAGTTAGGCAGATAGGGGTTCAAAGTCTGCCAGCTTTGCCATTTACTAGCTGTAAAAGCTACTTAACACCTAGAAACCTGTTGCAGACCGCCACTCCACTCACCAAAATGGAAATAATCTCTTCTACTCACGAGATTGTTGTATGTATCAAATAAGAAAACCTCTGTAAAGTGCTTAGCTCAGGGTAAGCATTCGGTAAATATTATGGTTGCCTTTTTCTCCTTACAGAGCTAATGTGTAAGTTCCTTGAGGACAGGGACTTCGTTTTGTTTATCTTTGAATTGCTGGTACCCAGCACTGGGCCTTATAGATAGAAGATGATTATTAATGGTTTTGACCATCAATAAGGATGATGAGTGAAGAAATAGTGATGAATGAAGAAATAATGAAAAAAAATGGATGAATGGTGAATGGATGGGCCAGATGAGTAGCAAGAAAGAAAATTCAGGGCTGCTGCTATCAGTAACACTTCCGGCAAGTTGTTACCATTTGGCTTCCATAATGTCTCAGTTAAGATGCACAGGTGGCGAGGTGCCATTTCCAGGGAAGAGAAGGTGGGATAAGGGGGAGGAGCTGTTGTCAATTTTCTGAAGTTGTTTCTACACAAACAGCTTGTGGTCATAGTCATCATGTAACCCTTTCTCAGTGCCCAGAGAGTGGCTTGTTTCCAGCCAAGAACACATGGGCACCCCTAAGATGGCTCTTGTGTTAGGGATCCAGACTACAGGTGTGGGGAGAGGGAGAGTAAATAGGGAGGGTGAGGAAGTTTCCAGATGTTGTGCTTTCACTGGAAGCAACAAGTGATGTTACCTCCGTCACCTCGTGTCTGCTTTTGCCCTGACTTTTAGTCCTTGGAACCACTCCTTGTAAAAGTCTGTTTACTTGGAATTGCTTAACACTTTACATTAACCATGGCAGCAGGTTCCTAGCTGCTTTCCAACCTGGCAGCTTCCCTAGGCTGTTTAGATCTTCAAAGACCTCTTATCCACTGAATGTTTCCAAACACATTTCAACTTGCTGTCAAAGTTTTTGAAACACAGATGTTTGGAGGAGCCCTAAACCCTAAAAGCAATATCTGCCCATCCTGTTTGGCTCCTGGGAAGGTAGGCATAATGTAGGCTGGCACCCATGGCATAGCCATAGGGTGGGGGGGACTCATAGTGACCCCTGGTGGGTCCCCCAAGCTCCTAGCGATTCCACACATGAGGGAAAAGCCCCAACATTATTTCACAGTCCTACAGCAGAAACCTGACCCAAAACAGCAGCTGAGAAAGAGGATTGGCAAGAAGTGGGGTGGGGTGGGGTGTCCCTGCATTTGTCCTCCCAAGCCTCCCTGTACCTGGTAAAACTAAAACGGGCCAATTGTGCCACATTCTATACAGATGAGTCTGCTCAGCCTCCCTTGGGGTTCCCCCAGGTTCCTGTGCCCTTGAAGAATGAGCAGGGACAGTTCGCAGTCACACAGAGATATAAAGTCCCACAGTTTCTGTCCAGTCCTGGCACAGCAGGGAGGGGAAGGCACACAGGCAGCTTCTGCCTCCCACAGTTAGCAAGTCCTATGAAAATGGAAAATCAGAAAGAGCTTTTATTACATAATGACCTTGAAGCAGAAAATCCACAGCCAGAGCACATATGCATCTCTGTGGAATCAATAGGCAAGGTGTCCACCCTGTTGAGGGATGGTCATTATCATGTGTTGGCACATAGCCCTTGAAAGCCAAAGCCTAGTTCCTCACTCCCAGTGACACCCAATGGTACCCACTCACACCACTCAGCCCTGCACCTTCCAAGCCACTGTTACCTTTGAGGATAAATGGCAATAGTTTTTCAACAGGGTAATTAGACCAAATCAAATTCTAGTCTTCTAATGGCTATTAAATGCATCACAAATTCCTTATTGATTCTCTTTAGAGAAAGAAATAAGTGCCGGCTAAGGCTCGCTGCTAGGCAAGCTGGCCAGCCACGAGAGCCCACTCACCCGGTAGATGTGTCCTGCACAGAGTTTGTGCACCTGTGGCAAATGTCAGAAACATCCAGGCAGAGAGGCCTTCAGGCACCAATTGCACTGGGCTCAGTTGATGTCTTTTCCTTGTTGTCTAGGATCCGAACCCCCAAAAGACAAGACCATCATCCTAGAGCAGCTCCGGAAGATCTCCCTACCTCTCTACAGCATCCTCTCCGCCCTCACCATTCTGGGGATGATCATGGCCAGCGCTTTTCTCTTTTTCAACATCAAGAACCGGAATCAGAAGTAAGTTGTTTACACTTTCCTCTTGGATCATGCTTTCTGGATCAACAAACCTCAGGGACAAAGTATGTGAGCATCACATGACAGATTCTTCAGGGCTACAGAAGATTGTGGGGCAGTTTCCTAAAATGTGTTGTCATTCGTTGTGAGGTCATTCTGTGTTTCATGAACACTTGTGTGTGTGTGTGTGTGTGTGTGTGTGTGTGCGCGCGCACACACACACACACATACACACACACACACACTTAAATGCACACAGACACAGGGCTGCTCCTTACACAGGAGCCTCTGTCAGATAAGTTTGAGGAAGGCGGGTTTAAATAAAACTGAAGGATCTAGGTCCATAGGCCTTCTCAGGACTTTGTCTGTGCTCCTGCAGTTTGTGCTGGCCCAGGATGAGAAATCTAGAAGACAGCATTCCCCAGTGTCTTTGTCCCCATCCCCTTCACCCCCCGCCCATCATAGGGAAAATGGTAGGGGGTTCACTAAGTGCAAGGCCTGGCACTTCATTGGTTGCAGCTCACTGCAGTCCAAGAAGCCCCTCCCCAGATCACAGATGTGAGTGCAGAAGCTCAGTGGCAGGGGCCACTGTCCAAGGCCACACTTATGCAAGTGGCAGAATCCACCCCCTTGATTTTTGTTCCCTAGCACATGCCCTTCACTCTCCAGAGGAGAGCAGCTCACTTTCTGAGTTATTCTGGTCAGTTCTGGGAAGAACAGATCACCATCCCAGGTGGTAGTGTTTACCAAGCACAGGACCCAATGTCACATTGGGTCCCAGCTCTTGGCCTTGTTGTGGGAGAGGATGAGCAAGGACTCAGAGCAGGACCTTCTCAGTCACAGGCCCAGTGCCCACCCAGAGTCAGCACAGCTCTGCTATCCTGCCCAGAAGCCACGATGCATGACCTTCAGGGCTGCCAGGAACAAGCCCAATTCCAGGAGAACAGTTGTTTTTCTTTTCTTTGTTTGTAAAGGAGGAACCTCCGGGCTCTCCATTTTTTGTTACTGTTTGTTTAGTTTTTTTGTTTGTTTTTTTGCAACTGCTCAGGCCAAATCTATTTCCTGAAGGACAAAATGGAATTTTATTCGACTGTTGTTTTATTTTCTTTATCACCAATAACGCATTCACTGCCACACAAAAAATTCAAAGCAACTTTTGTCCACTGCATACAAATCTTAAATGAGCATTTGGCACAAGGCCTGGGCACATAAGTCTTAATTTACATTAGATTCTCTCCCCACAAACTTCAAGAAGTCCCATCACAATGGTGAGAGGTCCCTAAAATAAGACTAAACTCCCTTAATTCCTAAACTACCCCCTCTTAGCCTCCTGGGGAAGAATTATCTTTATTCTTTCCAATAGGCTGACATCCATGTAATTTTTTTTTTACTGGCTTTGCATATTTAAAAATCTACAAAAATGTATGGAGGAAAATGTCACTAAAGTTTCAGATACCCCTCACTTTTGTCTTCCTAAATGCTACCTATAGAATTAAGGGCCCCTTCTCCAGGAAGTCTACCCAACTCCTGGCTTCTCCCCTCCTTCCTGTGATAATCAGAATGAAGGTGCCTTAGCAGATCCTGGTTTATCAAAGGGCCTCCAGGCACCCAGTCGCATCTCAACTTCACGTGTGCCCCTAGGACCTAGGCAGTGTGATCTGTGCTTTTATAGGTGAGGAAATTCAGCCAGCTAATTGCTTTGCCAGTCTCTGTGCACCTCTGTGGGGAGCAGGACCAAGTGCTGGACCCATTGCTCCCAACTCGAAAGACCGTGTAAATGGTCCACAATTTACAGCAGGGTTTTTCTCTCTCTCCCACTTTGATACCACATTACACATTTTAAATGTGGAAGGATTGATAGAAATACATATTCTGAAGGGAAATGTTCAGGGACCAATTGACCATAATTACAGTCTGCAAAAGAACACCTGGGTCATGAAGCACCTGAAAACCCAAGATGTTCTAAGTGGACTGTGCTGGGTGGGGGAGCCAGGCACCTCTGAGAGTGAACTCCAGCAGCTGATGGTTTAACCAAGTCCTGGCTTGTGGGGCAGCTAGGCGTCACAGCAGAATTCCTGAAGGAAGTGTAGGAGAAGAACACAGAGTTTGGGATTATAAAAACTGCCCTAGCAGCAGCCTGAGGTAGACAGTGATAGAGGGTGGGGACAAGGACACCATCGCCCACCTCCACTACCTGGTGAGTGGGGGAGGTGTTCCTATCCAATGTGTGGCCTTCTTTGTGCAAGAGATAGTGTGAGCTTCAGGCAGCCAAAGTGGATGCTCACCCACTACGGTGGCCACAGTTCCTGAGCAGACCTGAGTTCTCACCTCCTCCTAGACCTGGTCCACTCAGCACGGGGGAGTGTGGTGGGCCCATCTGCCCTCTCACTGTGACTAGTTGCTGAACCTAAATGTAGAAATCTCTAGATTTTACATGTCTTCCCAGCCCCAAACACAAAAAGCTGTTAATGTAATGTTTTTGTGTAAATTAAAAATTAGTGGTTGAAGAAGCTGATGCTACAAGCTGTCCCTAGAGAAGTGGTGGGTGAACTTGACCAAGGAGGCAGGAAAATGAACAACTGGGAGTTGATAGGGTACTTTAGTGAGGAGGAAACAGCTCCTAATACGCAGGTCAAATGAGCATCTGGCACAGTCTTGGGGAAAGGGTAGTGGAGGAGAACAGGACTTAAATTTTTCTCTCCCCCTCTAACCTTCCCAACAGTATACACAGTCGAAGTATTTGTGGAAGGAATAACTACACTACCCATTCTGTAACTGTGGTATCTCCTTCTCTTGTCAGGCTGATAAAGATGTCGAGTCCATACATGAACAACCTCATCATCCTGGGAGGAATGCTCTCCTATACATCCATCTTTCTCTTTGGCCTTGACGGATCCTTTGTCTCTGAAAAGACCTTCGAAACACTTTGCACTGTAAGTTTTTCTGCTTGTTCCAGTGGAGCATGACCTAATGTTTTCTTGATGATCTCCACCATCAAAAACACACATACAAACTCAGAGATGCATGAAAATACATGAACAGGCATAAGACAGTCCACTCAGCTGTTCACACAATTCAATAGGGAAGTAGGTTGCTGCTTTCTGACTAGAATGGACTTAAATATTTGCCTGTAAAATTAAGATTATGGATTTTATAGGCCACTGCTAGAAGAAAACCCACTAAGGAATGACTGGATAACCTAGAAAAGTGAGAGAAAAATTACCACCCTGGAAAGCATTTGCACTTGGGCTCAGGGTCAGGGCCATTAAGAAGGAACAAACACCGCTGAAACTGGTTTGGCTCAGTAGATAGAATGTAGGCCTATGGACTGAAAGGTCCCAGGTTTGATTCTGGTCAAGAGCATGTGTCTTGGTTACAGGCACATTCCCAGTAGGGGGCGTGCAGGAGGCGGCTGATCAATGTTTCTAACTCTCTATCCCTCTTCCTTCCTCTCTGTAAAAAATCAATAAAATAATTTTTTTTTAAAAAAAGGAACAAACCTACCTATTTACCTCAATAACCATCTCAGAATATAAGGAGAGAAGTCTGTATGCATAACTGTGAGTCCTATAGCAAATAATTGTTATTCTGTATTTAAGTAGTGTTTCTCAACCATTGTTTCCTATTGCTCCTGCCCTCCAAGGACTCTTTTTAGACTTTTCTCATAATCATCCCCTCATGAAAATTTAATAGCAAAAACACATATGTGTCATATGTATATCTTTAGTTTCTGTGTAAAAGAGTAATATCTGCCCTGCCAGAGTGGCTCAGTTGGTTGAGTTTCATCCCATGCACCAAAAGGTTGCTGGTTCAATTCTCAGTCAGGGTACATGCCTGAGTTGTGGGTTTGACCTCCAGTCAGGGAGCATACAGAAGGCAACCAATAGATATTTCTCTCACACATTGATGTTCCTCTCTCTCTCTCTCTCTCTCTCTCTCTCTCTCTCTCTCTCTCTCCCTCTTTTCCTTTTCTCCCTCCCTCCCCCACCTTTATCTTTCTAAGCATGTCCTCGGGTGAGGTTATAAAAAAAAAGAATAATATTTTTTCATATATAAGACCCACTGTTGGCCCCCTTGGGAACTCTACCACCCTCAGTGAAAATGCATATATTTAAGGGAGCCCAAGCAGTATAGTTATTTACTATATTTTAGAAATAATACTTTGAAAATTAATTTACATGTTTTGAATTGTTGTTGCCCAGTTGTTGGTGTTATTATTATTTTAAGGAGTTTATATATTAGCAGTTGACAATTGTGTAGCACTAACTCTAGGTGGAAAGTATCATCAACTTACTTTTTAAGATGAGGATGACCAGTTGAAGTTTATTTCTGGACTTTGACCACTGTAATATCTCAAAAACTGGGTTAGCCATTTGGATCTCTCTCTCTGTTGTCCCAATTGCAATAAGTCATCTAAGTCTCTACTTGGAAGATCAGAGCTAGAAGGGATGGTCAAAGGATTGGTGTTGATGAAATAAATCCAAAAGTAGCTCTTTTGTTGAGGCCCCTTTTGGGAAGCAGGCTCTTAGCTTGTACCTGCTACTCTAAAATCTCAGTGTCACCCACTACTGACGGCGATGGATTGAAAGTTGGCCAGAAGGGCAAAACAAGCAGAGAACACCTCATACTTGCTGCAGGTCATTACCACCCCCTTGGACTTTCTGGGATACATTGGATCCCTATGCTCTGAGATAGCAGGTGGAAAAGAATTAAGTCCCTGGGATCTTAGGTTATACAGGATGATGCTCCCCTGATTTCTGCAGATTGTTAGATTGGACTCACTGTTACATGGAGTCAAGAAATTGTTAATGGGAGGAGAAACCAAGAAGGCGGCCTAGGTAAACACCTGAACTTGCTGCCTTGCACAACCACTTCAAAACTGCAACTAAAAGACAAAACGGACATCATCCAGAACCACAGGAAGACAGGCTGAGTAGAAATTCTACAACTAAAAGAAAAGAGAAAACCACATTGAGACTCCAAGAAGCTGCAGAAGTAAAGTGCAGAGCTATGGAGGTGCGCACATAGGAAGGGCTGGCAACTGAGGACACAATTGTCTTTTTTAGTCGAGAGGGAGACACAAGCTCCCAACTACTCTGAATACCAGTTCCCTGTGAGACTCTGGATACCCAGACTCATACGAGGGAAACTGGACTGTTGGGCATCAGGCCAGAACACAAGGGCGACTTTTTCTCAGAGGGGCTTGTAGTGATTAGCAAGAGACAATGAGACCCTGGGGCCTCTCAGGGAAGGGCTGATGGGAGGCCATTGCTGTCTGCTCAACCCTGTTGTTCCCTGAGACCCTGCCCCACCCAATTTACAACCCTACCCTAGCTGTGTGCAGAGGCTTTTGCATATAAATGGCCTGGCCCTTTGCAATCTAAACTTATCTAACAAACTGCAGCTGAGTCAGAGAGCCCCAGAACATCCAAAAGAAGGCCCAAGGCTCCACAACAGCTTGCATTGCCTCACAGCTGGGCCTCATCTGGGCACCTCCAAAACCCAAACAAAGAAGAAGAATTTGCAGATCTCTCCATAGCTCCTGCTGGTTGGCCTCAGGCAGAGGCTAAATTAGCACCTCCTTGGAGATCCAAGAGCCAGTGTACCCAGGGGTCAGAGTGGGGCCATCCAGATTACAACTCCTCAGATCCATAAGGGACACACTCAGCAAAGGAGTTCTCCTATCATAGACACAGCTGACCCTCACAGCCAATTGGTCTGGAGGTCAATTCCTCCCAGTGAAACCAACAACAATCAAGGCTTAACTACAACAAGACTGTGCACACAGCCCACAAAGGGATGCACCAAGAGTGTCCACCTCAGGTAACTGAGGAGGCTAAGCCACTGGGCCCTATAGGACACCTAGCGCACAAAGCCACTCTATCAACACAGGGAAGCAGCCAAAATGCAGAGACAAAGAAATAGGTCACAAATGAAAGAAATGGAAGAAAGCAAACTACTGGATCTAGAATTCAAAACCACGGTTATAAGGTTTTTCAAGAATCTTTTAGAAACTGCCAATAAATTTAGTGAGACCCTCGAGGATATGGAAAAGGACCAAATAGAAATTAAGCATATACTGATTGAAATAAAGAATAATATACAAAGATCCAACAGCAGACTAAAGGATAATAAGAATCAAGTCAAAGATTTGAAATACAAAGAAGCAAAAAACACCCAACTGGAAAAGCAAAAAGAAAAAGAAATTCAAAAATATGAAGATAGTGTAAGGAGCCTCTAGGAAAACTTCAAGTGTACCAACATCAAAATTATGGGGGTGCCAGAAGAAGAGAGAAAGCAAGATACTGAAAACCTATTTGAAGAAATAATGACAGAAAACTTCCCCCACCTGGTGAAAGAAATAGACTTACAAGTACAGGAAGCACACAGAACTTCCAACAAAAAGAATCCAAACAAGACTACACCAAGATACATCATAATTAAAATGCCAAGAGCAAAAGACAAAGAGAGAGTATTAAAAGTAGCAAGAGAAAAATAGTTAACTACAAGGGAGCACCCATACAACTGTCAGCTGATTTCTCAACAGAAACTATGCAGCCCAGAAGGGAATAGCAAGAAATATTCAAAGTGATGAATAGCAAGAACCTACAACCAAGATTACTCTACCCAGAAAAGCTATCATTCAGAATTGAAGGTCATATAAATAGCTTCACAGATAAGAAAAAGCTGAAGGAGTTCATCACCATCAAACCAGTATTATATGAAATGCTGAAGGGTATTCTTTAAGAAGAGGAAGAAGAAGAAAAAAGTAAAGATAAAAATTATAAACAACAAATACATATCTATCAACATATCAAGTGAATCTAAAAATCAAGTGAATAAAAAAATCTGATGAACAGAATAAACTGGTGAATATAATAGAATCAGGGGCATAGAAAGGGAGTGGACTGACAATTCTCAGGGGGAAAGAGGTAGGGAGGTGCGGGTAGAGACTGGAAAATATCGTACAACTATGGATGAGGACAATGCAGGGGAAGTAAGGGCAGGGGGTGGGGTGGGAGCCGGGTGGAGGGGAGCTATTGCGGGAAAGAAAAAGAGGAACAATTGTAATAATCTAAACAATAAAAATTTATTTTTTATAAAAGGAAATTGTTAATGGGACAACAGTATGCTAAGTGAAATAAGCCAGTTGGAGAAAGATAAATATCACATGACCTCATTCATATGTGGGATATAATGATCAACATAATTTGTTGAACAAGAACACATCAATCTAGAGACAAATGGTAGGGGAGGAGAGTTAGAGAGTAACCAGAGGACTTATATGCATGCATATTAGCAAACCAATGAACACAGACACTGGGGTGGTGGGGGTTTGCCAAGGCTGGGAAGGGATGGGGGAGAGGGTCAATTGGGGGAAAAGAAGACATATGTAAAACTTTAGACAATAAAAATTTTAAATTAAAAAATAAAGGTTAGACATTTTAAGAAAATAATGTCTTTTATAAAAGGAAAAAAATAAAATGTTAAAAAGAAGAAGTTGTTAATGTTGCCAGGAACATCAGGGTGAATTGTTTAGCAAATTGAGAACCTTTCCTTCCTACATGCTTACTTTGTTCGAAAGATTCTATTTGAGAAATGGGTGATCGTGTCCCTGATATCCCAGATGGGTGGTGAGTCAGTCGGCATCCATCCTCTCAGGGTGGATCTGGAGGGCAGTCAAACCCCCAAGTCCTGCAGAGCTCACTCAGTTCAAGCTTCCTATTCTAAGTTTGTTATTCCAAGCCCAGCACACCCCCTCCACTTTATACCACCTCTCTGGGGGTAAAGAAGATGAATTCAGGAGTCACAAGTCCCCCATCTGCCTGGCATCAGGGCACCTGAAGTTAGTTTCTGAAGAAGCTGAGCTTCTCAGAAGTCCTGTTGATTTTTTTCACCTCAAGAGTATGACCCTGTGGCCAAGGATGATGACTTCAGTATGTGGGAGTCTTGCTTGTTTTAGAAAAGATGTGAAGCCCCTGAAGTCTCCTACATTTCTGTGTCAGTGTGGTTTTGTGCCCTGGATTGCCATGCAGTTTCCTGGGTTCCATGTGTGTCTGTGGGCAGCTTTCCTGGGCATTGGTGAGGCTAGAGCAAGGCACTACTCCTCAGGCACCCTAAAGAAGCTGAATGAGAAGGACAAGGCTTTCCTCTCCCCTCTGTGCTCGGGGACACCCTCCCCAAGCTTGAGGAGAAGTACTACCAGGGCCTGTTTGGTGACTTCTAATGTATACAGTGCTCTGAACCCTCTATGACCTACCTCAGTCTCCCAGCCGAGAATCGGGGCATCAGAGCTCTACCCTGTGCCTGGCTCTCTGCCCATTACTGCCTGCCTCCCTCCTGGGAACACATTCACTGGCCTGGGTGTGTTTCCTGCAGAGATGCTGGAGCCCAACCCTCTGAGAGTCTCTCCCACCTGGAAAGGAGCTCCTGACATCCCTCCCTGCTCACAAGCGCAGGTGCTTCCCAGGGTGTGACCCAAATCCCTCAAACACTGGGTGACGCAGGCTAGGGAACAAAAAAAGGGACATCCCCCACACCCGATTTTTTCTCTTAATGAAGCCTGAAATTCTATTCTGGGAGTCACTCTCATTTGTGCGAGGGAAGGTTGTCTTGGGAAGCCTGGCAAAGCGGTATGAATAAACCATAAAGTGCTTCACAAATCAGCATTAGCTCCGCACACGAGGGCTCTGGGAGGACGCAGGAGCCAGTCCTCACCACCCCCGAGGATTCGTTTATTTGCAGTCAGGGCTGTTTCAGTGGCTCCGCAGAGGAGAGCCACATTCATGACTGTGGGGAAAAGACATCGATTAACAACTCTGGATTGAATTGGGTCAGCACAGATGTGTGCATGGGTCCTTTCTTTAATAATTCCCAATATTGCTCAGGAAGGGGAACAGAAAGCTCTTGAGCCCGAACGTCAGGACCCAATAGGTGTAATTTGGGTTGTGGTCCACATGCTATTCCAGGGGTTAGATCCCTTATTTCACTTGCTATCTGGGTCTCTGTTCTCTTCAGGCCTAAGTGGCTGCTCCAGTGAACTCCCACCAAGGGGGGGAGAAGGAGGAAGAAGCAGCAAACACAGATTTCAAACAACAGCCCAGTTTTCACTCCCACCTCCCACACTTACTAGCTCCATTCGTGGCAAGTGACATAGCATCTCTGTGCCTTGGTGTTGTTTCATCTGTAAAATGAGTGTAACAAGTACAGAATCATGGTGTGGGCCAAATGAGCTGATTTAGACAAGCTGCCTAGAACACGGGGTGTCTGTGGAAGTGGGGAGGGAAGGAGGGGAAAGGGGCAGGCATCTTTCTCCTCATCACAGTACAATGTCCTGGAGCCCCACTCTCTGCTCTGTGGGAAATCTTATAGGACAAAGGACAAGGTGGACCATGACGCCAGCTTCAGATGTAGAGCAGTGTAAGTCACAGTTCAGTCCTCTCTGCTGCCATATGAATATCACTCTTTCTTTTTTTAGTGTTCAGCATAGAAACTAGACACAAAGATAAACCATGAACATCACCTCAGGAAGAAACCTATGACAGTCACAAGTCGATGCCTCTCTAGGGGCTGTGCTTCTGCTTGGAAGAGTCATTATAACTTGGACAGGGGGTGGCTGATATGTGAGTGTGCGCACGCAAACACACACACATACACAGCTACTGCTGGGGAAGCAGTTCCACTTAGTTCCCATCCCCCACTCCTTCTGACCCTTTCTGAAATCTTCCCAGCCTGGTTTCAGCAAGTCTTGCAAATAGCTCCAGCTACACTGTGCTATCTCCCTGGACACTGTGTGGGTAGTGGAATCACCATAGCAACACGGCCCCTGTGGGCACAGAGCTGCCTATGAGTATAGTGCTGGGTGTGAGCCAGAGCCCAGGTGCCAGGGGCAGGGGGTTGGGAAGGCCCCATCACAGCTTAGGAATCCCAGCCCCTGGCAGCCCAGAGAAGAAGCATGGTGGGTAGGGAAGAAGCAAGACACCCATCCTCCTTTCAGAGTCTTAAGCAGAAAACCAAAAGGAATATGGAGGGTGAGGGTGGAGTCTGCAGTGAGGATGAGAAGACTCAGGTGGGCTTAGATTCCAGCAAGCACAGATCTCAACTGCCTTGGGCACTCATTCGTGGCTATGGTGCCATGTGAATGTTCCAAGCCTCTTCCATCATAGATTCAGCACTCTCAGCTGTGATTCACTTAGGCCAGCTTGCCACCAGGTGCAACCTTTCTTTCAAATCCCCACATCTGCCTGACAAGGCCAGGTGTACTATTCCCACTTTACAGGAGAGAAAACCAGAACTCGGTTTCCCTAGCCAAATGGCAGAACTGAAGTTTGGAACTAGCTTTGTGGGACTATAAAGACATTTGAGATCTTTCATTCATCTTTTTTTAAGTTTTTTTTTAAAAAAACTGGTTTATACCAGGAGAAACAGATCAGCTGAATTGTTAGGGTTGTGGTCAACATATACCACAACCAAAATTTTTGTCATTCACATTTTTAAATTGAGATATAATTTATATATCATAAAAATTCACCCTTTTAAGGTGTTCAATTCAGGAGTTTAGTGTATTTTTTATGCATCCCCAAAGTATATCAGAGTGATTCTCACATAAGAGAGTTGCAGTCAGACTGCTTGCATTCAAAGCCCAACTGCACTACTTCCCAGCTGTGTGTTGAATTTACTTAACATCTCTGAACCTTAGAAAATTCCTCTCTATAGTGGGGATAATAATAGGGTTGTGTATGAGATAGTGTATGTAAAGCAATTAGTGTCTGCCACATTATAAGATTCGGTAAATGTTAGCCATTGTCACATGAATGAATGAGTGGATGATGCGATTATGTTCACCTCTGGCCAGCGCTGAGAGAGACACTGATAAGGCAGAGTAAACTTGGGGTGAAGAAGAGACTGGACAGTGGGGTTGGTGCTGGTCAATTGGGTATAGGTATAGTCATGGTGACTTTGAGCTTTATATGGTCTTGCTCTGCTAGAACAATCACCTGAATTGTTTCACCAGGAAGGCTTTGCTGTACTCCAACCATAGGGGGCATTTTCTGTGTGGGTCTTACTTAAAGGATCCTGGGCAAGACATAGACACACACCTGGATTGCCTTGGGACACACACCAATCTCTCCACCACCCTTGCCCCAGGAAGACAAGGCAGACCCTAGAGACCCCAGGCTGAAGCCAAGTCTTTCAGCTCCAGGGTACATGCTTTCTCCTGCCTTTATATAAAACAGATCTGGAGCTTACTTTTGGACAGTCTGGGTCTTCCTTCTTGCCTTCTCACTAGTTAGTGATTGCCTGGGGTGAGCAGACAGAATGAAACAGAACTCTTTTCAGCACCTTGGACAGCAGGAAAGCACTGCACGCGCCCCACCCCCCTCCCCCACATCCTGCCTGCTACCAGGGCTTCATCCCCTGCTACCTGACTTCCTGACCTGGGGCCCACATACCTCTGAGGTAACAGGAGGCCCAGAGCATAAAGCCCATCATCTGTCAGAAGAGACCTAGCAGAGAGGCTGTGTGTCCATTTTCCTGCTTATCCCCAAAAGAGCAATGAAAGCCCTTCTCTCTGCCAGGCAGCCCTTCCCAAAATCAATTGAACAAGCAGCTGAGCTGAAATTGTTCCGGGCATAGATTTTTCCTTCCATTTGGAGATATGTTCTAATTGTTTTGTTTTGTTTTTTTCCTTTTTCATAGTTGAGACTGAGATGGTATTGCCTGCCTTAAGTTCTTTACCCCCACGCCATGGATGTATATGTGTTCAAGGCAGTGTGCAGAGGGGCCCAAGTATTTTATGGCCGAGGAAACAAAAGGAAATATGTTAACATCAGAAGAAGAAATATATTTAAGACTTTGGGAGAAAAAAATGAAGTAGCTGTTTATCTTGTGTTGATGAATCAGGAGAGACTTGTAGCAGAGGCAACATATTAGAAACAGAATCATTAGAGCTCCTTAGAATCATTTAGTTTATTTGACATCATGGAGCTACACAAAAGGGAGAGATAAAATAAAACCTCCCTCAGTGCAGTAAATGTCCCTACAACACCACCATAGGGGGACCTCCAAGCTCTGCTTAAATATGTGAAGTGACAAGGAGCTCAATACCTCACGGATAACATATTTCATTTGGGTGGAAGGGACCAAATAAATTGAGAATCCTATGCCAAATAATAGCATGAACTCAGCTTCTGTTGCAGTTGATTGCTCCAATTCCCTCTATGGTCTTTCTGCCTGTACTTGGTCAGCTCGACTTGCACATTTCTAGTGACAAAGAGTTAATTACTCTTTATCTGGGCTGCCCAGCCTGATCACCCCTTAGCGCTAGCTAAAGGCAGGCAAAGCAAGCTCTGCCTCTCAGAAGCACTGTCTCATGGGAGTGGCAGACAGGTCAACATGTTGATGTCATCCTAGTGTGACCAGCACAGCAGAAACATGTGTGAGGGCAGAAGTCACAAGGAAGAAGCAGCCATGACCTCCCTACAAGGTCTGGGAGATCTTCTCAGAGGAGGTGGCCCATGATTTAGATTTTAGAGGGCAAATGAAAATGTGTGAAGGAGATAAAAAAAGAGGAATGGCATTCTGAGGGGAAGAAATAGCTGGTGCCATGCCTAGCAGCATGAACCTGGGTGCCGCATGAGGAACATTTATGCAGAATGGAATTGCTTGGGTGTGAAGTGCCATCTGAGGAGTGACAGGAGAGGTATCCAGGGGGTTGGGGCTGCACCCTGCTAAGAATCTGGAGTTTAATCTGAAGACTTGCTGAAGACTTGAGGGGTTTAATCCTGGAAAGACCTGCTTATATTTGCATTGGATGGATAAGCAGGAGGTGAGTGAGGGCAGAGGTAGGAGACACTAGCTGGAGGCACCTGTATGGTCCAGTGAGTATTGATAAGGAACACATGAACAAAGTCAGACATTGATGAAGAACCTCAGCATCTAACCCTCTCAGCCAAGCTATAAAGTCAGAGGCATTATTGTTATCCCCACTTCACAGATGAGGGAATCAAGGCTCCAAGAAGTTACAGGACCTGCCCAGGTTCACACAGACAGCAAGTGACAAAGCCATGATTAAACCCATGTCAGTCTGACTCCAGAGCACTGCTGACTAATGTGGATAGCACCATGGGAACAGAGAGAGGGAGTACTGACAAGAGACATGGGAATAAGATGGCAGGGCCCTGGCAGGAGAAAGAGCTTACCCACTGGTTCACATAAAGAGAGGTGTGGGTGGGGTTAAGGAAGCAAACATGGGTGTGGAGGCCCTGAGGGACCACTCCTACGCCTGAAGGGCACATAGAAGAGTGTCTTCCTGAACCTGGAGAGGACTGGAGCCACGGGAGAAGCTAGCTACAGCCAGAGAAACAGCACGGACACAGTGGCAGCCGGGAGCACATGCCCCATCTTCTCTCTCCTGGCACCTCCTAGTCTCCTGGTGGGGCCTTCAGATCTAGTCAGAAACCAGAGGGCAAGGGAGCCCAGAAGTTGCTAACTTGGGATCCTACCTCTGAGAGCACAGAGATGGCAAAGGACAGGACTTGGGTTGGGGAGACAGGAGATGGGCTTGGGGAATGACTAAAAGAAGGAGAGTCAGGGGAGGATTCCTGGGAAACTTCTAGATCCCTAACCTGGGTGACAGGTGGATAATGGCACTGCTCCCTGAGTTGGGAAGAAATGGAGCTGCTCGGGGGAAACTGATGGGCTCAGCTTTGGCTGTGAGTGTGAAGGTTTTATGGGAGAGCTAAGTGTTACCTAAGTCTCCAGTGACAGGAACATATGCCCGTCTGGAGCTCAGAAGAAAGAGAGGAACTGGGAAAGAGGTGAGGGTATTGTCAGCACAAAAGTGGTTGAAGCCTGAAAGTGGGGGTGGGGTGGGGCGCTGATGATAACCCAAATAGAGCCCTTAAATCGGCAAGTCTGAGCCCGAGGGTCAACTCCCATCTTAAAGAGATTGAGAGGAAAATAATACATCCCTTTTGCAGGGGCCTAACCAGTGCTGATCCTGAGCAGAGCCAGCCTGGGGTGAGCAGCTCTGTGGGGACTCCACAGTCCTGCTCTCAGGGTCGTTCCTCTAGTGTGCTTTCATCACTGTCTGAAGAGCTGTCTCCAAATGGGACATGAACCCCCTGGGATCTTCTTGAGGAAGAATATATTTCAGCTTTTATTTACTTTTTGTATAGAAAAAAATGAAAGCAATTAAGCTTTCCTAATATTTAATACTTGAACTGAACTGGGACCAGGCTCAGTGGGTGTGTCTAGTGGTCTTTATGCAGGAACAGTCCGGAGAATGGAGTGTTAGCCAGTCCATCACACCAGAGAGTGAGGGGGCATAGTGTTGACAACCCCCAGCTCAGTAATTCGCTAGAAGGATTCAGCATTAGTGATACTCAGCAATGATTTATTATATCGAAAGACCATAAAGGAAAATCAGCAAAGGGAAAATGTTCGGGGGATGAAGACCAGGGAAAACCAGGTGCAAGCTTCCAAGAGCCTCTCCCAGTGGATTCACACAGGATGTGCTTAATTCCCCAGCAACAAATTGCGACAACACGTGAAATTTTGTCTACCAGGGAAAATCACTAAACACCCAGTCCCCTCAGGGTTATAATCGGGGATGGGTGCCTAGCACAGACCAAAATCCCAGACTCCCAGAGGGAAAGCAGGTGTGTCACATAGGCCAAGTTGTTTGCACAAACAGTTCAGGCACAGAGTCACTCTGATCATTGAGGGGATGGTGGGAACCCTACCCAAATCCAGGTTCACAGCAGCTTAAGGGCCAGTCTTGCCAGCAGGTCTGTCTGAGGACACAGCCTGCTATGCCTTCAACTCTTTTGTGCCCAGTACAGTCTGTGGCAAGATATTGCAGTTTCCAGATGCCAGCTTCATTTTATATGATTGAGTTTAGCTAACTTAACTCATTTATTATCTATCATTGAGTCTTTTTTTTTTTAATTTAATAAATCTACATTGTTCAGATTATTACAATTGTTCCTCTTTTCTCCCCAATAGCTCCCTCCATCCAGCTCCCACACCACCCTCTACCCTTACCTCCTCCTCATTGTCCTCATCCACAGGTGTGCGATTTTTGTCCAGTCTCTTCCCGTACCGCCCTCTCCCCTTTCCCCCTGAGAATTGTCAGTCCACTCCCTTTCTATGCCCCTGATTCTATTATATTCACCTGTTTATTCTGTTCATCAGATTTTTTATTCACTTGATTTTTAGATTCACTTATTGATAGTTATGTATTTGTTGTTCATAATTTTTATCTTTACCTTTTTTTCTTCTTCCTCTTCTTAAAGAATACCCTTCAACATTTCATATAATACTGGTTTGACTGTGATAAACTCCTTTAGCTTTTTCTTATCTGTGAAGCTCTTTATCTGACCTTCAATTCTGAATGATAGCTTTTTCTGGGTAGAGTAATCTTGGTTGTAGGTTCTTGCTATTCATCACTTTGAATATTCCTTGCCACTCCCTTCTGGCCTGCATAGTTTCTATTGAGAAATCAGCTAACAATCGTATGGGTGCTCCCTTGTAGGCAATTTTCTCCTGCTGCTTTTAATATTCTCTCTTTGTCTTTTGCTCTTGTCATTTTAATTATGGATTTAGCCCTCACAAAATAGACAAGTGGCCTGAAAATGATTACTTTAAAAAAAGCACCACATAAATCAAGCAAATATAATGCTAAGCACAGTGGAGTGACACTTCTACCTGAAACAGATCTTTGTCAGCCACATGATGAGGTGAAAATGATGCTATTATTTCATCTTTGACAATCCTTTTAAAATTTCCATGTTTCTGTGTATGTTCATGTTGAAAACTTTTTTTCTGGGAGGAGAACATGATCAAAATGTGTGAAAGCCATTGGTCTTAACAATGGCAACCCATTTGCTTTGGAAGTGTGTTGAGATCACCCAGAATAGGGTCTTCAGGCTGGTCAGCCACCCGGTATGTCCTGTTCCTTTGACAGCTGACTCCTGGGCATGGATGAACCCTGATACAGGTAAAGGAGACTCTGTTTGGGGAGGAGGGAGCAGAGTGTGGGGAGGGAGGGCTTCATTGGGACCAGGCCCTGAACTCCAGGCTCAGCTCTGGCGGAACTGTGTGGTGTAAACTCTATCTCAGCTTCCTCACTGGCAGAGTGGTTTCCTCATTTAACTGACAGCTCCAAAAGGATCACCCTGGTTTTTGTTGTTGTTTTGTTTGTTTGTTTGTTTTTATCATACGTACTTAGGCTCTGATCTAATAATACAGTCTTTGACTTGTAGTGGTTCAGACTTAGAATTTTTCCACTTACAAAAATGATTCCCATTCAGTAGAGACCTAATCTGAATTTTGAATTTTGATCTTTTTCTGGACTAACGATATGCTGTACATTGTTCTCTCACTAGAGGCCTGGGGCACGAATTCATGCATGGGTGGGATCCAGCCGGCAAGCCTGGATTGGGGCTGATTGGGGCCAGGCTGGTCTGGGGGAGGGGATGCAAGAGGTTGGCTGGCCAGCCCCACCCCCAATCCGGCTGGTTGGCTGGTTGCAGTGCATGTCTTAGTGACTGGATATTCTAGTCATTCCAATAATTCCAGTCACTTATCATATATATATATATATATATATATATATATATATATATATAGTGCTGGGCAGAAAAAGTGAGATAATGGAAGTGTTCTGAGCACTTTAAGGTAGGCTAGGCTAAGCTAGAACTGTCAGTAGATTAGGTGTATTAAATATATTTTCACTTACAGTGGGTCTAGTGGGACATAACCCCATTGCATAAGAGGAAAACACCTGTATTTACTCAGTACAGATAAGAAAGAATGAACAAGTGAATGAATGAGATGATCTTTAAGATCTAATAGATTAGGCATTTATGATCTAGTCATTGAATGAGCTCATGTCTAAATTTGCAATAATTGGCTCCTTCCCCTCTTTGTTTACTTTCCTTGCATACTGGCATTATAATATGGGTGATACTATGGCCATCCTATGCCTTCTCTAAAGGACTGATTCATTCTTGCCTGTCTGATTTCTCCTTGTTTTTGAAATTTAAAAAAAAAAAAGGTAAGTGCCCACCTGTACATTGTCAGCATTCATATCTCACACGTCCATGTTTCTGAAAAATAACTGTAATGCCATCATCCTTTCTGGACTTAGAGCATTCAGTGTTGCAGTCTACCCAGCTTGTTCCTATTTTCACAAATAAAGTAGAAAGGGGAAATGCTTTGTCTCTGAAAAGCTGGAGAGCCAAGTTTCCAAAAAGGCAGAATGAAAGGACTCCATGAAGGGACTTAGCTGGAATATTTCTGGGACTTACTGCATATGCTGACAGCATAATGGGCTGGGCAAATCTTCTGTGTTCAGTTCATCTGGACACCAAGGGCCTGACCTGTCTGGTCTATCCTAGCTGCCTCTCTTACTACATCCACCTTCTTGCTTTGTGAGGGATTTTCAGAGGAAATTTAGCTCAACAGAGCTGAGGAAAGGCAGAGGAAGCACCAAAGCCTAGAACTAGAGTTCACAGAGCAGACAGCTTTTTTTGTCCCAGTGAGCAGGAGGCCCCAGTGGCACACAGCCCAGGGCTGGGCCCAGCCTGGAGCTAGGCGAGTGTCCTGGGTATTGGAGGGTGTCCAGCCCAGCTGGTGATGATGAAGTCTGGAGAGGCTGGCCATGATGACAGGACAGGCAGGGAATGGGCATTCAGGAAGCACCCAAATCTAATAAATGGTGACTGGCCCTTCACAACCTACAGGGATCCAGGCTATTGGTGCCTATCAAGACTGGCAGTTCCATCAGTCATCGGCCCAGGGCTGGGGATCTTTGTCCTGGGGAATAGGCAACAGAGACAGAGCCTTAGTCCTGAGCAGGGATCCATGGTTCAGTGTGGGCTCAGGGGCCAGGCTGGCCTAGCACTGAGTAACCAGGCTCCTGGGGTCACAGTACAGTAGGCACTAAGTTGCCTAACTGTGGTGGGAGGGCCGGGGTAGCTGGGCAGCAGAATCCAGGCAGCATCTGCTCCTCTCTTCCTCCAATGACTGAGGAAAGAGGTCCTGGGGGGAGTGGGAAAGTCACAGCCCTTTTCCTCTGGCCTTCCTCCCTAACTGAGCAGCCCTGCATGTGATGGCTTGGAACTGGCCTGGTGCACAATGGGTCCCCCAGGGCCAGCTCTAGCCAAGTCCTGCCTTTTTCTACCAAAGTGCTGGGTTTGCTGACCACTGGAGAAGGCCCATCACAGGCTCATTCACCTGCCCAGGCTCAGCCCCTGTAGCTTAGTTACTTCCTCCACCCACTGCCCAAAACACAGAATCCACAGAAGAGGTTCTGGGGCCACTTGGTCTTCTGTAGATTCAAGTGAAGAAACAGAGAAGGCAGTAATTATGTTCCCCTCTGCAGGTCTGTCTTCCCAAATGGAAGGCACTCAAGGAAGAAAGGAAAGAGGAAAGGCCAGAGGGCTGTGCTGGGGCTCTCGGAGGTCTCTCAGTGGTCCCTCAGCGGCCCTGGGGCCTTTCATGCCTCTCTGTGGCTGGCTTCCTTGGGGCTTAATCAAAGGCAGGATCTGAATCTCAAATGCCTCAATGCACAGGCCCTGGATCCAGCAAGTGGCTGATAGAACTAAATGTCTATCAAATTGAAATGCGATTGAAAGACTGTTGATATTAGTAAAACTCTATGAAATGTACAGTTGTCTGTTCCCATCATCTGGAGTCCCCTTGTTGGGAAACTCTCATAAATGATGGGGTTGGTCCACCTAGGAGATGTTAATGCTTGTGTTTTCTCATGGCCTCTAGGTCAGGACCTGGATTCTCACTGTGGGCTACACAACCGCCTTTGGGGCAATGTTTGCGAAGACATGGAGGGTCCACGCCATCTTCAAAAATGTGAAAATGAAGAAAAAGGTAATCACTCCTTCTGTTTCAGGGTATCTGCACTATCCAATTAGCAATTACTTAACAAATATTTATTAAGCTTCTACTATGTGCCAGGCACTAGGCTATTTTCTGGGAATTCAAGATAAACACAATCCCTGACCCACCTCACCCATTTACACCTTCAGTCACTTGGGAAAATCAGATAGTTAACAAAGGGTTTCCCATGTACAGTGATAAGGGCTGATCAGGGACATATGTGGGGCGGGGTGCTGGGGTACAAGCACTCAGGGAAAGCTTCATGTGGTATCATCTTGCTGAGGCTGGAGGGTGAGTGGGGATTAGCCAGACAGAGGCTGGGGAGTTTTTGAGCCCCAATAGAGGGAATAGTGCACAGAGGTCTGGGGAAGGGAAAGTGTATTCTTGTTGCTGAAAGAGGCTCAGTGTGGTTGGGGCATGGGATTCGTGGGGACAGGGTACAAGAAGAGGCTCCAGAGGAAGGCAGAAGTCATGGTAAGGAATCTGAACTTTAACTTTTGGTCACTAGGATTCCTTTAAAGAAAGGAGTGACACAGGGCAGGGACCTGGTTTAATCATTTCGTGTTCAAAGAGGCCCTTGGAAGACATGAGTTCTGTCTTCATGTGAGTGGAAAGCATTTGTCACCAGCCTGCTGACTAAGCTTGATTCTTACAATGTCAGAGAAAAACTTTCTCTACCAGTGTCCCTTTAACTCTTCCAGTGGTACTGTTCCTCCCTTGCTCCTAGATAAAATTTGGGGCAAGCCTCATGACTTTGAAGATCCTTTGTCAGCAGCTAATATCCATATTGTCCATCATAATATCCAAAATTTCAAACTCCATTCAAGGGCACAGCTTCTCTCTCCTCAGCTCAGCCCTGTGGCATGCCTGCCACCTGCCCTGGGATAGGGGGGGCAAGTGGGCTGTTTTTCTCTTTTACCAGCTCATTCCCAAGGTTTCTGAACCCTCCAGAGTTGGATCTTGGAATAGTAGAAGGGGCAGGAATGACCTTACTTACCAGTAGCTGACATTGCGCTTGCTGGGCCTGGCAAGATTAAACAGGCCCCTTAGACTCTCTGGGTGTCTTTGTGGGTTGTCCAAGAGCCCCATTACTGGGACTTTCTCTCCAGCAGTGCCCTTGTCATGGGTGAAGTGCTCTGGCAGTTGGCCACTGTGGCTTCTTCTTCCATCCTGAGCATCTGGAGGTTCCCCACTCCTGGGCTCAGCTTACCCTCCAGCTTGTCTTGTTTGGCGCCACACAGCACTCCCTTGCCCTGTGAGCCACTTCTGCTGTGCAAGAGGCACTCACACATCCTTCACTCTTATCTCAAGGATTGTGGATTGATCCCACTGTAACAAACGCTTCCCTTTTTTGTCTCCTCCCCGAACTGGCTAGCCTGTCATCCCCTTCCATAGGCTTCTTGGAGAATAGTCAGGCATCAGTTCATTGGGTGCCTCCTCACCCCAGGCTGCAAGAACCCCACTCAGTCAAGCTCCCTGAGTGCTCGTCTTAAAGTCTCTCTCTTGATTTGAGGTCAAGGAGGAACTATCCCCACCCCCTACCCTCTCACCTTTGGGGAGGGAGGGCTCAGAACATCATGACACCGCTTTCCAAAAGTCCTCTTCTTGATTCAACCTCATCCTAACCCCCACTCACACACACACACACACACACACACACACACACACACACACACACTTCTTAAACCCCTGGCGTGGGTATAACCTGTTTACAGATTATACCCACTACAGATGAGACCCCTGCATTGTGGTCTCATGCCACTTTGGAATGTGGTGCCTGTTGTGCTGATACTTCACCGCAAGCTTGTGGTGGCCTTCTGGTTACTGGATTATGAGCTCTGGCACCTGGGACAGACAGCAGGTGTGCCCAATGCAGTGGGGCCAGCAAGCAAAGTAGGAGAGTGGGACCACTGACCTGCCATGGGACTTCAGGCAAATCTCTTCATGTTTCAGAGCCTCTATGTCCTTATCTATAAAATGAGGACATGTTGAAATGTCTTTGCTTCCTGAGCTGTGATTCTGCCTGGCGCCCAGTGGCACCTCTTGCTGGTCATCCTCACCACTCACCTCTTCCACTGCCAGCACTACTTTAGGAGCAGCTCTCCAGGTTGGGGGTGGAAGGGGGTAATCCTCCCTTCTCTGTCCCCTGCCCCTTAGAAAAGCTGCAGGCTGCATTTAGAGGGAGGAAAGAGCCCACTGCATGTGCTCACATAGGGCCCCTTCCCTCCTTTCCAGCACTTGTGTAAGATGAGAAGCCTGGTTAGCCACCCTTGTCAGCCCTGGCTGCACATTACAATCAAAAGGGAGCTTTGGCCGAGACCGGTTTGGCTCAGTGGATAGAGCGTCGGCCTGCGGACTGAAGGGTCCCAGGTTTGATTCCGGTCCGGGACATGTACCTTGGTTGCGGGCACATCTCCAGTGTGGGGCGTGCAGGAGGCGGCTGATTGATGTCTCTCTCTCATCAATGTTTCTAACTCTCTATCCCTCTCCTTTCCTCTCTGTAAAAAAATCAATAAAATATATTTAAAAAAAAGGGGGGGGGCGCTTTGGAAAACTACAAGAAGTAAGCCAGCCCAGGCCAGCTGAAACCAAATTCTAGAGCTGGGGCTGAGCATCAGGAGTTTTGGGATTGTCCTAAGTGATACTAATATACAGATCAAAGCCACACAGAGTAAGGGCTAGACCGGGCAGAGCAGCATCTAGGAGCTTATTAGAAGTGCCAATTCTCAGTTCCATGCCCTCCCGTCCCTGCCCCAGCCCTGGGGATCCTGGTTGGAGCCCAGGAGCAGGTTTCTCACCAGCCCTTCCCAGGACACTGATGCAAGCTAAAACTTGAGAGGCACCTAGGGACTTCCTGAGCCCTCCTGCTCTGTGGCTCGGTGAGAGAGAGGCTCTGCCACTAGGACAGCTCTATCCTGGCTTTGAAGAATCACAGTGTTGATTCCTCTGTGCCAACATCTGATTCATCCATATTGTGATCTGAAATAAAGACCAGCCTTTATGTTCCATTACTCATGATTGTCTGGTGACAATTGACAAAACATGTCAAGAGCACTAGGGGAGTTGGGTTGTCTGAAAGCTCCTCAGAGGCAGAGCTGTGATGTGGCCACACCCTGTTACACTGCCTGAGCCCAGGGGAACCTGCTGCACCCCTGGGAGTCTGGGCACCTGAGAGCTCCAGCGGGTGGTGGGCCAGGGGTCTTGTCTGAGAAACTGCAAAAGGCTGAGTACAGATTTGGTCACCAGTTGTGTCTATTGTGCAGATGATTAAGGCCAGATGAACACACCACTCCATCGTGAGAAACTCTTGCTCTAGATTTTCTAGTTATTCCAGGGACAGGTTTGCAGAGCCTCATTTACAAACCAAATTAGAGGAGTTAAAGGTGGGAAAGAGAAATTTTTCCCACCTTTAACCTCCTCTAAAATCTGGGAACCAGATTGTTTTGAAAGGATGTGGTAGTTACATGTCAAAACTAGGGTTGAATTCTCCATAATTTTCTTTTATATGGCCAAGATGGGTGTTTATTGTTTAGTTTCATTGTTGTTGTTTTTTTTTAGTTTAGGCTTTTTTAATTAAAATGGGCCCCTTAATTTTTTGTTACTGATATATATAC
Source organism: Lasiurus borealis (assembly GCA_004026805.1). Lineage (NCBI taxonomy): Eukaryota > Metazoa > Chordata > Mammalia > Chiroptera > Vespertilionidae > Lasiurus > Lasiurus borealis. The sequence continues at coordinate 39,208 of PVJN01010238.1, forward strand.
TAGATTTACAAAAATTTGTAAATGCAATCATACACTTTTTTATATAGTCTTTTTATCTTTTTTTTCTCTTTCCCTGGCTTCCACCTCCTTCTTCCTCCATCCACAATGGCATGCCCTCTCCAAACACACATACATAAACTTCACACAAATGTCTATATTTTTTAATACTTTAAAGAAAAAGAAGCCTATTGACATGTGGTGACTTCATGCTCCCAAATTCAGAATTTTCATAGCATTTACTTTTTTGTCTAAGGGCCAATCATAAACTCTTGAATTAAGAAGCCTTATTGCAGTCTTTATTCTGCCTCTTACTAGAGCCAAACTGAAATGTTGAAATGAGGGCAGTAATTCAGAGATGAGATCTCCTGTGGGCAGAGTGGGGTTTTTGCTGTTGTTGTTGTTGTTGTTGTTGTTTTGTGTGTGTGTGTGTGTGTGTGTGTGTGTGTGTGTGTGTGTGTGTGTTTTAGGGCAAAGTCATACAAATATGACTTGCCTAGAGGCCCAGTGCATGAATTCATGCATGGGTTAGGTCCAGCCAACACGCCTCAATGGGGGCCAGTCAGGGCTGGACTGGCCCTGCCCCCAATCAGGGTTGGGGGCCGATTGGGACCCTGATTGGGCCAGTTGGCCACCGAAGTGCATGTCATAGTGACAGGTTGTACTGGTCATTCTGCCATTTTGATCACCTGGCTTTTATTTATTTATATATATTCCATATATATTCCATTGCCGTCAGTGATATGGGGACATCCACTCAGGTCTTTATCCAGGCTCAGCTTGAGGAAAATGCCAAGAGAGGACTTTGAACAGATTCACTAAAGCATCAGCCATCTGAGTGACACAGGAAGGCAGGGCCACTGTGTTGCACAACCCCCAGGGGGCACCATTCACACTGCATTCCCCCTAGAATGGTGTCCCTGAAACTAGACAATGAGTTTGCCCTAGAGAAGTCCAGTCTGAATCAGGCAAAATATCTGAAGATTTTTGAAGAAGTAAAGAAATGCCTTTTTAGGAAACCAAGAGTCAGCTGCTGCTTCTGTAAAGAGCCAGAAAGTAACTATGTCAGGTTTGCAGGCCATATGGCCTCTGTTGCAACCACTCAGCTCTGCTGTTGTAGAATAAAAGCAGTGATATCCATACGTGAATGGAGAAGGCTGTGTTCAAATAGAACTTTATTTATATTTATAAAAACAAACAGTGGGCCATATTTGTAATTTGCTAATCCCTCTTCTAACAACAGTGGGATGTGACAAATTGATTGTCACTCCAAAACACAAGATGGCTGCCCCCACATGGTCAAAGATGGCTGCCCCCATGTGGACACAAGATGGCCACCACAAGATGGCCAGCAGGGTAGGGCAGTTGTGGGCAGTTGGGGTGACCAGGCCAACAAGTGAAGGCAGTTGTGGGGGACCCAGGCCTGCAGGGGAGGGCAGTTGTGGGTGATCAGGCAAGCAGGGTGAGCAGTTAGGGGTGACTGGGCTGGCAGAGGAGAGCAGTTGGGGGAAACCAGGTCAGCAGGGGAGGGCAGTTGGGGGAACAGGCCTTTGGAGAAGGGTTGTTGGGAGGGGCTAGGCCTACAGGGGAGGACAATTAGGGGTGACCAGGCTGGAAAGGGAGGGCAGTTAGGGGCAATCAGGCCAGCCCAGGAGCAGTTAGGCATCAATCAAGCTGGCGGTGGAGTGGTTAGGGGGTGATCAGGCTAGCAGGCAGGAGCCGTTAGGGGCAATCAGACAGAGGCAGGTGAGCGGTTGAGAGTCAGCAGTCCTAGATTGTGAGAGGGCTGTTCGACTGCCCATTTAGGCCCGATCCCACTGGCGGTCAGACATCCCTCAAGGGGTCCCAGATTGGAGAGAGTACAGGCTGGGCTGAGGGACACCCCTCCCCTCATGCACAAATTTTGTGCACTGGGCCTCTAGTGTAATAATAATAGCTAACATCTGTTGAACAGTAACTGTAAGCAAAGCTCTAGTAATCTAATGTGGTTTGTGTAGTTATCATGCCCATTTTGTAGATGAGGAAACTGGCTCAGAGAGATTAAGAAACTTACTCAAGATCATATAGCTAGTTATAAGATGAAACTCAGATCTGGTTCCAGAGCCTGGTGCTTGCTCATTCCTGGGTGCCTTTGCTCCCATCTCTCAGTCAGTGAGGATAAAACACTTGTAACTTGCTGGCCTCAGATTGATAAAGGAGCATGATAGCTTCAATGTACAGTGATATGACAGAGAAAAGAGGAAGATGAAGAATAAGGAAGTCAGGGAAGCTGAGGGAAGACTTGAGAGTTGGTCTTGCCTAATGTGAGAATTCTTTGGTGCTCAGACTTTGTTTGGTCAGGTCAGTGCTATTTTTAAATTTAAAAATTTAGATCTTTTTTTTAAAGGCTGTTGTGTATATGTGTGAGTATTTATCAAATTATTCACAAGCAAGCTCCCTCCCTATCATGCATGCTCCATGAGGATGGGATATTTATGTTTTGCCCACTCTTGTGCCTAAAATAGCTGTCAGAGTAGGCACTAAGGTTTTTCTGCAATTAATAAATGAAATGTAGCTTAAATCCATTCAGTCACAAACACTGGCCAAGTGCCAGGCTTTGGAAACGGTGTCAAAAGGAAATGAGACCTGTCCTTCCTCTTATTCTCAGAATCTTCCAACCATGGATCCATCAGTGTGATCATTAGCCCTGGGTCTAGTAGTGCTGAGGTGCAATATCACATTTTGTCCCTAGATGTCACTTTCAGGCACATAAACAGAATTGCTAATGGTCAAAACCCACGTAATGGTAGCCAAATAACACATAGCTGCCATTTGTTGAGCATCTTCTCTGTGCCAGACACTGTAACTAGTTGCTTTCAACTTATCTCATTTTAGTCTTATACCAACTCTGCAGCTTAGGGCTCAGTGATCCCTGTTTTAGAGGTAGTAATGAGCCCGAGATCACATTTATCAAGAGCTGGCATTAGAATAAGATCTTCTAAATTCAAAGCCCATGTTCTTCCCTTGGCAGCATCCTTAAAGGTAATATGTGATCCTCCCTACTCTCTTCGTCCCTCTGCTCCTTGCCATTTTATAGATGAGAAGTGCAGAGTGAGAGAGGAAGTGATCTGCCCAGGATCCCACAGGTAGCAAGAGATGCAGCCACAAATGCTGTCAGTGCTAACTCCAGATCCACCTAATCTCAAATCCTGTTTTCTCTCTGCCCTGTGTCACCTCAAACTTCATACTTGAGCCTTAAAATTGGGAAGACTTTATCACATTTATCCAAGGAAAGTTCTGGTGCTCATCTTTGAGGGACAGCTGTGCCACATGGATGTCTTCCCATTCAGGCAGCAGTGGAAGAGGTGCTGCATCCACTCTGAAGGCAGGTCTCCTCCCCTTGCAGGTGACTCCTTCAGTGTGGCCCCACCCCACATCTCTCAGCTCTTTCCCTCCAATGTGCCACTTCTTGTCCAGTGTATACTGTGCAGTCCCAACAGGCCCAAGGTTTTGTGTGCTGGAGTATTAGGTGTTCCACACTTCCGCACCTTATGGGCACTTGGGAAGACAGCAAGAGAAAAATGGCACAACTGAGTAAGTTCAAGGTCCTTATTACCTCCTGAAAGTAAGACTGTGGGAAGATACTAGGCCTTTAGTCTCATGGAAAAGTTATGACAAAGAAGATGAGATCTGGAGGTGCTGGCACTTACTATTGGGGAAAATTTGGGGCGAGGGACTGAGAGGCTAAAGCCAGATGGACAGGAGAATGCCCAGTGTTTGTGGCCTCGGCATCCTCTTGTTCATCCTGGCAGCCAGTGCTCTGCATCTTGCCTCCTCCCTGCTCACCAGGACAGCTACCCTAGCTTCTAACTAGTCTCCCCTATCGCAGGCTTCCTCCTCCATTCCACCCCTCAGTACTGCAGACTGCTCCTATCACACTGATGTTTACAGATGTTCAAACCTCCAGTGGACTCCTTGTGAGGCCCCATTATGTCATGCAAGCTCACCCCCTCCACCTAGCCCTGTCTCCACCAATCCCCTATCCACCCCACTCATGCCCTGCCACACACAATGCCTGAAGTGTGAAAAACACACCTCATCCACAGAGTAGGGAATGGTTAAGCAGCAATGAAATGCACTTACTTGGGGAGTGGTTAGACCAAGCTTGGGGAAGGCTTGAATGCCACGCAAAAGAGGTTGGCTGAATTTATCCTGTGCATGATGGGGAGTCACAGGAGACTCTGAAACCAGGGTGACATGACGTGGTCCCTCCCTCAGCTGCCATCCAGAAGCTCCTCTGTGATGCTGCAGTGCTGCCTCCATTGCCTGACGTTCCCTCCTCCCCAGCCCCCAATGGCCCCCAGCTTCTCCTCTGTGAGTCCACTTCCTCGCCTCCAACACCCTCTTGTAATTATCCATGACAAGTCTGTCTCTCTTGCCTACCCTGAAGGGCAGCACCGGGGTCTGTCCATCTCTGTCGCCACTGCCCAGCACAGGGCTTGGCACTGAGCGAGTGGCTTAGGGCGTGTTTTCTTAGAGCATCATCCATCAGCCGATGCTTATTGAGTGGTTTTTCTCTGATAGGCTCAGACAGATGCTAAGAATGGGGCAATTAGCAAAAACCAAACTGTACAGAGCTCATAATGTAGTAGCAAATGCCCGGGGACTCAAACCGTACTGGGTGTGCATCACCCTGTGAGCCAGTCCTCTGAGCTCTAAGATCCTGGGGCATTTCTTCCTTTTGGCCCAAATTCTCAAGGCTGGCAGGGAGTTGCTTAGCTTCCCAGAAGGCAAAGGTTAACTGGGTTTATTAAAAGCACCAGCGGTTCCTTAGATGCTTCTGGAAAATCTCAAGGAGGGGGCTTTACCAGCGCCCACCCCAGGTAAAATGGTTTTGGTAGATTGGATCTCTTCAGCAATAACTCACAGATACTTTCTTCCTGTTCTTTTCATGGTTCGGCTGCAAAGAGGCCCCTTGAGTTTCTATTTCTCCTTTAAAAATGGCTTTAATCATTAAAAGCCAGACCTGGTGATATATCTTAAGCTTCTGCCTCAACTCTGTTTGTTTTTCTATCGTCTTTTCTAGAACTACTTCTTCGCATTAGCTTTTATTGGAGGTGGGGGTGGTCCGTAAACATGCAATGAGTGAAACACAAGTTAGCTTTGGCACTGACAGTGTTTGTCCCCAGGCCAATCCCTATCAAACGGCCAGAAAGTGGGGTGGGAGTTTCACCGTGCAATAAAGATATCAGAGGCTGCGAAGACAGATGGAAGTTATATTTATTCTTTTTATATTCTTTCATCTCAGTTCAATCCATCAAACTCCCTACTGCGTGCCAGGCCCTGCTAGGTACTGAGGGTACACAAATAAACGTTAACTGAGAAGGGCAGACGTGTATACAACTTAATATAATGTTGGGTCGGTGCTGTAAATATTGGAGGGTATGGACTCTGGAGATAGGAGAAACGTGGTTCCAAACTGGGTTTCCCCTCTTAAAAGCAGTATTACTCTGAGCAAATTACTTAACCCTGCACTGCCTCAGGTTCTTCATCCATAAAATGGAAAAAACAATGTGTGCATTTATATATGAGATTGATGTATGTAAAGGCAGATTGTTCTCAGTACTATTACTACTCCTGATGAAATATCTGAACAGTTCCACTGTGGGAGTAAGAGAGGGCTTCATGGAGGAGATAACAATGGACCTGAGTCTTTAAGGTTATTAGGAGTTTGCCAGACTGAAAGAAAAGAGTGTTTTGGAAAAAAAAACACGAGCCCCTAAATAGAAGTAGGAGGTGAACATCACAGCAGGGCCACAGACTGGGAGTTGTTAGGCTTAACTAAGTGCAGTGTGTGTGTAAGCCAGGCCAAGCTAGGGAAGGACCTTGAATGTCCAAGAGGGAGCTTGGCTGGGCTTATCCTGTGAATGATGGGGTCTCAGGAGATTCTCCCACTGAAGGTGACCCAATTCCGTCACCTGACCCAGCCCCTCATTTCTATCTGGGAAGTTCTGTGTCTCACATGCACTGTGTTCTGCTCTCACCCTCTCTGCAGATCATCAAGGACCAGAAACTGCTTGTGATCGTCGGGGGCATGCTGCTGATTGACCTGTGCATCCTGATTTGCTGGCAGGCTGTGGATCCCCTGAGAAGGACAGTGGAGAGGTACAGCATGGAGGTAAGCGCAGGCACCAGCACGAAGGAGGCCTGCGGGAATGCTGTTCCCAGACACATGGGGACAGAGGCAGTCCATCTACTTGGCTGCCCACAGTACACTCTTGAGAAGAAATCAAGATTGTCTCGGGGAAATCATCACAGGTCCACATGGGCCCACATTCTCTATCAGGAACACCTCATTATTTCTGCTTTCCTCCATTTGAGACGAACATTATTTCAGGAAGGCCAGATAGAGATGGTCTTCACTCCTGGGAGCCGTGGTGAAAGAATTTGTCTAGGTATATTGAGATACGCAGAATTAAGAAGAAATGTTGGGCCGCTGATATGAATATGTTTTCTATACACTGTAGAAGTCTCCATTTATATGATCTACTGGTCCAGAAATTACATTGCATTGTTATTCTCTTCTTTAAAATCAGCTCTCTAACAAGTGCTCCTAGGGAACAAGCATGGTGAGAGCTCCTTTGAGTTACTATATGATTTTCAAAGTGACAGACAATAGACTTCTTTTCCCACATTTGATATCAGAAAATTGTTTGTTAAAATAAAGGACCTTACATAAAAGTACTGTTAAACATATATTGGAATAGTCTTGCATTCAGCCTTGCCCTTCACTCAGTGACCTTCCCAGGATGCTCAAGATTAGGGAAACATATTTTTGTTGATTTTCTCTGGGACAGTTAAAGATGCCCTAGGTAGAGAGAGCCAGCTGCGCAGGGCGTGCTGTATGCTGTGATTTCTCTATGGAGTAGTAAATTCTGATGAGAAAACTGGAATTTTTTCCATTTCTCCTACTGCATGATTAGGGAAATTTTTTGTGCCTTTCAGTGTGACTTCTTAAACTAACAATGCATTGGGGTCAGAAGCTTTTATCCTTCTAGACTAGAAGGCTTTCTAGCAAAGAAGATTCCCAGCATCGTTTGTCTGGAGACAGAAAGGGTTTGCTCAGCACAGTGAGAAATTAGGCAGTTAGAGAGGTGGCCGAGGATGCAGTTTCTAACAGCGTGGATTTAGGAGGGAGATTTAGAGCTGTGAGCCTTCGTCTCATTGCCTTAGGTGTACATCCTGGGAGGAAGCAGACCCAACAGACCTGGACAGATCCAAACTGGCTGTACCCACGGATCAAGGGCAGGAGCTCAGCTGAGGTCACCTGAGTAGTAGGCTATTTCCAGAAGGGAGATGCTAACTGGTCACCATTCATCCCCACAGGTGGCAAAGGAGCAGTCCTGCCCCCAACACACCCCGAGAGAATTCCTTATCCACCACCCTCTGGGGAGTATGATCCCATTTTAACAATGAGGAAACAGCCTGGCCAGCATGGCTCAGTGGTTGAGTGTTAGCCTATGAACCAAGGTGGTCATGGCTCAATTTCTGGACAGGGCACATGCTCAGGTTGTTAGCTTGATTCCCAGTGAGGTGGAGGGGAAAGGGAGGAGGGGGCGTGGGAGAAGCAGCTGATCAATGATTCTCATCATTGATGTTTCTCTCTCTCTCTCTCCCTCTCCCTTCCTCTCTGAAATCAATAAAAATGTTTTGTATATGATGAGGAAACAAACCCAGAGAGGCTATATAATTTAACCAAGATTACTCAGAAGGTTAGTGGCAATATCACTGCCTACCTTCTCATCCACTACCCTACCCTGCCTTTCAACACATGACAGCAATTGCATTTTTAGGGGTCTTCATAGACCTTTGGTCATTGGCCACAGATCTGTGAAGCAAGTAGGACAGGGGAGTGTTTCCACATTTTGCAGATGATGACTAAAATTATAGTCATGAGCCGACTGAGGAAAGAAAGAGAAGGCAGAGAGGCCAGTCAAAAGAGCCCTAGGGAAGACCTGGAGTGGTGCAGTTGGACAGAAAACAGATACGGGTGGCTTGATGCTGAGCCCAAGGGCAAGCGAGGACATGGGGCATGGCTACCTTCACTCAAGGTTAAGGTGGGGGCTGGGCATTCACTAGAGGTCCCCAGGCTCAGGCTGTGGTGGGGAGAGGCTGTGGAGCTGGAGTCAGCCTGAGTCAGCAGACTCCGGAAATGGATCTAAGAAGCCTATCCCCCTGGATCTTTTCAAGGTGGTCGGCCTTGTGCAGTCCGATTCGTATAAGTGATGGTTTGCTGTCATCGTCTTCCCTTTCTTCCTTCCTTTCTGTAATAAGTCCTGCTGCTTCCAAGCTCTGGGCATAGAACCCTAGCCCTTGCCAGACCTCCCAGAGCAATGGTTCTCAAACTGAGGAGCTGTGGGCTACCATGGAAATGCCTCTCTGTGTAGAGAGAAAACTGGATCTGAGACAGGGGCATCCAGACCTTCCCAGGTCAGGCTGGGGGAGAGCCAGCTCTGGTTCTCAACTCAGATGCCCTGTCTCTGTGTTTCCCTCCAGTCATCTGCTGAGATTTCTCTTTAAACCTTTTCTGGCCTGCTCCTTTTTTTTCTCTTATTTTAGGGTTGCCCTGTCACTCTGTTGCCATGGTAGCAGAACCCTTTGATTTGTTGAACCACAGGCCTGTCGATTTATTGTTGTTTATCCACCAAACAGCGCTAAGCTGTCATTTGTTTCTGTCAGACCCTCATCTGTCAGACACAGTGTGATGATTGAGCAGCATGCCCAGGGGATGAGGAGTCCAAAATTCTCCTCACGGGACTGTTTTTTCTAGGACCTCCAACAAGAGAGAAAGTCTATACTTGGGGAAGAGGTGATCAGAGATCTTTGTGGTCTGTTTCCTCTTCCCTTCGCCTGCCTCAGATGCCTTTGATTTTTCTGGATATTCTAAACACATCAGGATTCCACTCACAGTCCTTGCTCTGAGTTTCATTTTTAAGCCTGTGCCCATGCTTACCCCTTCTGGAACCTTCTCTGACAAGTAAATGAACTTTAGTTCCAGGCTCCTGTTTTACCACCAGATTTACAAGCCTGCCTTTCCCTACTCCCATCCCTAGCATCCTGACATTCCTCTGTGGGGACATTTCACATGTTATTCATCTGTGCTGAGTGTATCCCTGACTCGCCCACCACCCTTGCTGGACCACCAGCTTCTCCAGGGCCGGACAACTTCTTAGCAGTCTCCCTCACTGCCCAGCCCAGCACCCCACACATATCTTCCATCTTCCACTGGGGATACCCAGTTGAGCACAGCAGCCATAGCCTTCAATTTTATGTTGCCCCAGGCTAGTGGGTACTGATAGACATGCAAACAAATAAGAATAATTATTTTAGATTGCATAGGTTCTGATTAAAAGAAAGAAAAACAAAACAGAATGAAGGGTTTGAGAATAACAGGGAGAACCCTTGGAGGAGAGTACATGCAAGTATCCAAGGGATGAAAATCAGATTCTGAAGTCCTGTTAGAGGCCTCCCAGTGCCACATCCTCATTCGTTGTCATGCAAGAAACATTTACATAGCTTCTGTTACGTGCCAGGTATATTTTCTCTCAGTATTGTCTTTTCATTCTCTTAACATTGTCTTTTTGCAGAGCAGAAATTTTTTATTTCAATAAAGTCCAACTTATCAATAATTTCTTTTATGGAACATGCCTTTGCTGTTGCATCTAAAAATTCATTGCCAAACCAAAGGTCACCTAGATTGCCTGCTGTTATTTTCTAAAAGTTTTAAAGTTTTGCACTTTACATTTAGGTTTCTAATCCATTTTGAGTTAATTTTTGTGAAAGGTGCAAGGTCAGTGTCTAGATTCATTTTTATTCACACAAAAAAAATGCCTAGTTGTTCCAGCATTGTTTCTTGAAAATACTCCCTTTCTCTACTGGATTGCCTTTGCATCTTTGTCATTGGTCAGTTAACTGTATCTGTCTGGGTCTCTTTCTGGGTTCTTTATTCTGTTTCATTGGTTTACTTGCTTGTTCTTTGTTTTGATTGCTATAGTTTTATAGTAAGTGTTGAAGTTGAATAGTGTTAAAGTTCTCTGACTTTGTACTTCAATATCGTGATAGCTGTTCTGGGTCTTTTGTGTCTCCATCTAAACTTTAGAATCAGTTTGTGATATCCGCAAAGTAACTTGCTTTGTTACTGGGATTGCATTGAATCTACATAGACCAAACTGGGAAGAACAGACATCTAAACAATAGAGAGTGTTCCTATCTGTGGACATAGAATATCCTTCCATTTATATAGATCTACTTTGATTTATTTCATCAGTTTTGTAGATTTCCTCACATAGATCTTAAACATATTTTGTTAGACTTATACCTAAGTAATTTTGGTTTTGATGCTAATATAAATAGTATTGTTTAAGTTCAAATTCCAATTGCTCCTTTCTGGTATATAGAAAAGCAATCAACTTTTGTATGTTAAGCTAGGTTTCTACAACCTAATTGTAATTGCTTATTAGTTCCAGGAGGGTTTTTTGTTAATTCTTTGGGACTTCCTACTTAGACAATCAGATCACCTGCAAGCAGTTTTATTTCTTCCTTCCCAATCTGTATACCTTTTATTTCCTTTCTTGTCTCATGTTTGTATTAGCTGGAACTCCCAGTACAATGTTAAATAGGAGTGATGTGAGGGGACAGTCTTGCCTTGTTCCCAATTTTAGGGAAGGCATCTAATTTCTCTCTATTCAGCATGAAATATAAGATAGTTCTGCTTGCCAAAGCCAGGAGTACCTTTGGGGAAATGACAAGGAAGGCAGATGATGCAGACAGAGCAGAGTTGTTAGGGACCATGTGTGCTAAGCAGAGAAGTTAAAACTTCAAAGTTAAAGACAATTAATCAGGAAGGTGACATGATCAGATTTGTCCTGGCTGCAGGGTGAGAACAGATGGGAAGGTGAGGCTAGAGCCCAGAGATGGCTCAGAGATGGTCTTTGCTATAATCCAGACAGGAACTGATGGCAACTCAAAGCAGGGGAATTGCAATGGAACAAATAGAAGTAGGTGGATTTGAGAGATATTAAGAAAGTAGACATGACAAAGCTTGGTAATTGATTGACTCCAAGTGGTAGGAAGATGGAGGCAGCAAGGACAATGCCCAGATCTCTGGCTGGTTGGCGGATGATGGATCTCTTCAATGAGGCAGGGTGTAGAATGAGAAGTGAATTCATTTCTGAGCTTTGAAGATTGTATGCAGGGTCCTAAAATATAACAGAGCAGTTTGACCAGTAGATAGAGACTTGAGGGAGGGGCACATTGAGGATGGGAGCTGAGGGAATGAGTGCGGTCCCCAGAGAGTGGTACAATAAGAAGTGAAGATGTCCTCACTGGAATCCTAGGAAGCACTAAGTGGTGATGGGAACAGGAGGAGAAGCCAGGAAGGGGACTTCAAAGTGATGGTCAGAAAGGAAGGGAGTAGCCAGAAGACAGAGCCACCCATTGGCGAGGACAAAGGAGAAAGAGCAATCCATGCATAGGGGAGATTTGAAGAAGGAAGGAGAAGTCTTCAGGGACAAATGTCCTAGTCCTAGACCAAGGTGAGGACTGACTAGTGCCCCACCCATGACTCAGCCCCTTTGCTCGTTCTTGGTGCTCCTTTGTTGCATCTCAGTATTGCCTTCATCTACTTTACAGTCTGATAGGAATATTGGCTGTTTCTGCACTTCAGATATAGTAGGTGTGGATAAATCTGCCAAGTATGTTTAAAAGATTTTTAAATGTTATTTGTATTGTTGGAAAAAAGGGGAAAAAATTCTCCCATTTTGAACACCTATTCTACTATTGGCTATGGGAGTAGGTGTGGGACATATAGGTCTGGAGTTCAGGGAGAGGTGTGGGCTGGAGATGGGAACTTGGATGCAGAGATAAGATTGAAAACCTTGAATGAGAGCGCCAGTGAGAGTGGGGACAGGGGTAAAACAGATGGAGGAGAGAAGAGGACCAAGGACATTCCCTCAACCACGCATGCCAGTGTTTGGAGATGGAGGAGACAGAAGGGAAACAGCAAAGAAGATGTGTAGGGAGAGCCACAGATATAAGAAGAAAATCAGACAAGTTTGGTTTCTAGGAAGCCAAAGGAAGAAAGTTTCCAAGAGAACATTTTGATGAAGTGTGTCAAATACTGTTTTTAGATCAAGTAAGATGAAAACCAAGAATTGACACTGTGTTTGTGTGTGCATACACACACACACACACACACACACACACACACACCCATCTGGGACATTTTCTTTCTGTTAAGAAAAGTAATTTAAGTGAATTTCCCCAAAAGTAAAAGCAGTGCATACTGATGGTGTGAAGGCAGCCTGTGAATCTGGGTGGAAGGGTGGTTTATTTTGTTCCCAAGCCTTCCTTCTATACTAGATCACAACCAACACCTCCACTTGGCCATTCTGAATGGTTTTGAAAGAGAGGAAATGGTGGACAACACTCAAGGTCACTGAACATTGACACCCAGGAGAGCCACAGGGCAGCCACTGAGGCCGCACCCTGAGGCCGCCTGCACTCCCTGAGGTCTTTGCCATCTGCTTCCCAGACAAGTGGCAAAAGCGATGGGATTATGTGCAGTGCAGTCACCCACGGGAGCCATGTGTGTGGCGTTCGCTTGCGGAGATGGCAGAAGCCTTCTCCACAGGCTACTAAGCAGCTCCGCCAAGAGTCCCCTGCATTCTGGGTTCTGTGGCTTCCTGGATATTTGGTCAGTGATCAAGTAGAGGGCAGTTTGGGAGAGGGGAATGTTTCAAACTTCCCTCTATATTCCATACTTTGACCAACCTTTTTTGTGGAAGCCAGTGGGGGGTTTGGAAGTCAAGGATTACATTTGGCTTTGAAACTGGTGGCTGATCCCACTTGTTTCTATGGAAACAGATGAAAGAGGCAAATACATAGTTTTAAATAAGTTTCACTCTTATTTTCTACTTCCCTCTACAGTTGCTCTAAAAAAAATAGTAAAGCCGACACTTTCTAGAAACATCTGGTATCTTCATAAAGCTTGTCCAAGCCCCATGTTGCTCTATTCATTTGGAAATAAAATGACATCAGAATGGCTAGGGTGAGCCGAGTACTGAAGATCAGGATCCTCTCTGCTGTGTGGGCTGCTCACAGGCAGCCTGGTAGCATAAGGCTTGGATGCTAAGGGTCACATTCCAAATGATGGGTCATCACTACCCGTCCTTGACAATAAACAAGTCTTTGTCATTCATAATTACATAATTACCCACAAGGTATTAGATGGCCAAGCTGGGGCCCCAGCCAATTGCAGACCAAGTTCCTGTCAGCTGAGGGCCTCCTGGGTTAGCCTGACTCCTCTCAGGAAAGGGCTAAGTTATCTGAAACTCTGATCTTATCATTCTCCTATTTAAAATTCTCCCCACCTGGCCAAAACCAGTTTGGCTCAGTGGATAGAGCGTCAGCCTGCAGACTGAAAGGTCCCAGGTTCGATTCCAGTCAAGGGCATGTACCTTGGCTGCGGGCACATCCGCAGTGGGGGGCATGCAGGAGGCAGCTGATAGATGTCTCTCTCTCATCGATGTTTCTAACTCTCTATCCCTCTCCCTCTCTGTAAAAAATCAATAAAATATATTAAAAATAAATAAATAAAATTCTCCCCATCTGTTAGAAGAGGAAGCCCACAGTCAGTGGTTCAGCAGGCCCTCAAGGATCTGGCCCCATTTCCCTCCCAGCCTCATCCCAGCTATTGGCACTTCACAGCATCACACTCTCCCTTACTCCATGCCTCTGTTCATGCTACCCTCCCCACCCAGAATGCTCTCCTCCCCCTCTTCCCCTCCTCCATATGCTAACTTCATGTGAAAAATTCCTGCTTGACCTTCAGGCAGAGCTCAGAAACATCTTTTCCAGGAGCCTTTGGACCAGCAGCTCCTTGGATGCCTCTGCCCAGGCCCCATCTCACCCTGTTGCCCCTTCTCTGGTAATTATCTGCCTGTGTACATGGCCCTCAATTCATGACCTCCTCAGAGGCCAAGGCCATCTGTGTGTCCCCAGCACCCACTGGCAGGGCCTGACTCAGATTAAGTGCTTGGTAAATATTTATTGAATAAATTGTCCCCTCCAACTGGAATTTTCTCCCCATGCCACCATATGTCCAACTTCAACCCATCTGTCTGGGCCCATTAAGCCAGATTCTCCAAGAAATGCCTTTGCCGAGTCACAATTTAATTTAATATTACACCCTCACCTTTTATCAAGGGCCCATTTATGAGGCTAAAGCTGCCAGTTGAAGAATGATTCAGCATCTTCTATAAAGGACTATTGTTCAATGTGTGACTTAATGCCCCTGAGATAAAGAGCCACAGGATAGAACCTAGCAGAATTTAGCACCAGGAAATGGGCTGTGCTCTCCCCATAAACTTGTGTCTATTTCCTTCCTTCAATCAGGCAATATTAATTCAATAAGCCACTCTCTTTTCTTTTTAACCTTGGCTGCCAGAAAGTTGGAGCCAAATTCAACACTCTGGGCAATGACCATCTTATCTTAGGTTCCTGGAGGATTATTTCTCGTACTGATCATTTGTGTTTATTTCTCTAACTGTCCTGCATGTTTGGGCTTTTACTGTGTGTTGCCTCGGGCCCTTTGGGAGAAGGAGCAAGATGTAAATTGCAGGTGAAGTTATTAAAATGAGAACATTAGGTGCGATTTAATTGGAATGATATGCCAGAGAGACATTTTAAGGAAGTCCATAGACATTGGCCTTCTGGCTCGGGTCCTGGCTCAGCCCAGGCTGTGGTCAGCTGTGGACTCTTATGCACAGAAGGCCTCCGCCAGCCACAGCCATGTTTCTGGAACACCTCATGTCAGCAGCATCTTCGATTCGTGAGTGATTGGGTTTTATTTCATGTTCCTTGATGGGCATCCCTTGTGCCTTCAGAGACCTCTCAGGACACAAAACAAAAGTCACAGCAGCACCATGGGCATCAAGGGGACAGCTCTAAAGTGAGAAACTCTGGTCTCACCTGTTTGGTGCTCTCCAGGGGATGCGCTGTTTACTAGAATTCTCAAGTCCATGGAGCAGACAGCTGGGAAACTGCGATCCTGGCATCTTCTGACCACTGTGGGTCCTGGTAAAGCCATTCTAGTTGTTGGGCAGAGACAGCCCTTAAATTTTGATGATTTTTCCACACTTCCATATGAGCAGAAACATAGGCTATGGCACCCACAAAGATGTTTCCTCTGTTTTGGTGGGGGAATTCCAACCAAAGTACTTCTTTGTAAATGATGCATCAGCTGGGCACTCCTTCAGCACTTAAGTGGCCGCCATACTCAGGCTCCCTTTAGGACTGCAGTCTGATGGGCAAGATTAGACACACACAGAGTGGCATCTTCTCTATGGCATGTGCCTGTATACTGACTCTTGGTTTTAAGTTTGAGTTATTGTGCTGAAGTACTGGCCTTCCTTTTCTGAAATATGAGCTAGGGAGAAACCAAGATGGCGGCATAGGTGAATACCTAAGCTGCTGCCTCACACAACAATTTCAAAACTACAACTAAAAGAACAGAACAGACACCATCCAGAACCACAGGAAAGCTGGCTGAGTGAAAATTCTACAACTAGAAGGAAAAAGAGGGGCTCACAGAGACTCAGAGGAGCTGTAAAAAAAAGCTGAGGTACGGAGACACGCTTGTGGAGAGGGGTGTAAGAGGGTCTGGCTGGCTTCTGATAGCAGGAGGGTGACGGAAAATCCCAACCTGAACCCCAGCTCCAGTGAGACTCATAGGGGGAGTCTGGACTGTTGTGAAAAGGAAGGAGTGCACGGAAACTTAGGGGAGCCACAAAAGACAGAAGTCTGGGGGCTCGCGAAAGTGCATGCAAACGTGCACACACAGAGGGCTGACTGCTGATTGTGCCTGGCTTCCTCTAGTGGGAGGAAAACAGAACTTCACAACAGCACTGCAATCCAGGTCCAACTGCACTGAACCCCAGTTTCGGGAGAGACCCTGGGTACCCAGACTCATACAGGTCCCTAGAGCACACGGAAATTCAGGGGAGCCGAAAGGCAGAGTTCCGGAAGCGCGTGCGAAAGGCAGAGGTTTGCAGGCAAACCAGCATGCACAGACACAGCTGATCTTCACAACCATTTGGCTTAGAGGTCAATTCCCCGCCCCCCACCCCAGTGATACCAACAACAATCAAGAATTAACTACAATAAGACTGTTCACACAATTCACAAAGGGGTGCACCAAGAGTGTCCACCTCAGGTAACTGGGGAGGCAGAACTACTGGGCCACAGAGGACAGCTAGCACACAAAGCTACTCTACCAACTCAGGGAAGCAGCAAAATATGCGGAAACTAAAGAACAGATTACAAACAAAAGAAATGGAGGAAAACAAATGACTGGGTATAGAGTTCAAAACCATGGTTATAAGGTTTTTTAAGAATTTCCTAGGCCAGGACCGGTTTGGCTCAGTGGATAGAGTGCCGGCCTGTGGACCGAAGGGTCCCAGGTTCGATTCCGGTCAGGGGCATGTACCTTGCTTGCGGGCACATCTCCAGTGTGGGGTGTGCAGGAGGCGGCAGATCGATGTCTCTCTCTCATCGATGTTTCTGACTTTCTGTCCCTCTCCCTTCCTCTCTGTAAAAAATTAATAAAATATATTTTAAAAAAATTTCCTAGAAAAAATGGATAAATTTAGTGAGACCCAAGAGAAGATGAAAAAGAACCAACTAAAAATTAAACATACACTGACTGAAATAAAAAATATTATACAGAGCAGATTAAGGGAAGGCAAGAATCAAGTCAAAGATTTGAAATACAAAGAAGCAAAAAACACTCCACTGGAAAAGAAAAAAGAATTTAAAAATGTAAAGATAATGTAAGGAACCTCTGGGACAACTTCAGAATTATGGGGATGCCAGAAGAAGAGAGAGAGCAAGATACTGGAAACCTATTTGAAGAAATAATGACAGAAAACTTCCCCCACCTGGTGAAAGAAATAGACTTACAAGTCCAGGAAGCACACAGAACCCCAAACAAAAGGAATCCAAAGAGGACCAGGCCAAGACACATCATGATTAAAATACCAAGAGCAAAAGACAAAGAGAGAATATTAAAAGAAGCAAGAGAAAAACAGTTAATTACCTATAGGGGAGCTGATTGTCAGCTTATTTCTCAACAGAAACTATGCAGGCCAGACAGGAGTGGCAAGAAATATTCAAAGTGATGAATAGCAAGAACCTACAACCAAGATTACTTTACCCAGAAAAGCTATCATTCAGAATTGATGGGCTGATGAGCTTCACAGATAAGAAATAACTAAAGGAGTTCATCAACACCAAACCAGTATTATATGAAATGCTGAAAGGTATTCTTTAAGAAAAGGAAGAAGAAAATGTTAAAGGTAAAAATTATGCACAACAAATGCATATCTATCAACAAGTGAATCTAAAAATCAAGTGAACTGAAAAGCTGATGAACAGAATAAACTGATGAATATAATAGAATCAGGGCCATAGAAAGGGAGTGGACTAATAATTCTCAGGGGGAAAAGAGGTGAGGGAGGGTGCAGGGAGAGACTGGACAAAAATAATCCACCTATGGATGAGGACAATGGGGGTTGGGGAGTAAGGCCAGAGGGTGGGGTGAGAACCAAGTGGAGGGAAGATATGGGGGGGAAAAGAGGGACAATTGTAATAATCTGAACAATAAACATTTTATAAAAAAATAAAATAGAAATAAAAATAAAATATGAGCTAGGATGGAATTCAGACTTAATGGGTGAAAAAGTGAGTGAGAATATGTATTAGTCAGACTGTGCTAGGTTTTACTGTTGTAACAAAAAAAGATGAGCAACTCGATGGATTAAAACAATGAAGATTCTTTATTCATCATAACACTTGTCCATGGAGGGTCAAATATAGCTTTCCCATAGCTTTTTAAATCCAGAATATAGCTGGTGGAGCACCTTCTGGGATGGTTTTGGTAATAGGGGAAAAGAGTGCATGACATAGTGTGCACTGACTTTTAGAGTTTCCACTCTAAAATGTCACATGTCATTTCCACTCATATTTCAGTGGCCAGAACATGTTAACTCTCCATGCATGAGTTCAGTGGGGCAGGCAGGAACAGTCCTACCATATGCCCAGAGGGGAGAGAAAAGCAGATATTGATGTCTAGCCATAATAACTACTGTAGTCAAGTCCATCCAACTTCCTATCACTGTCACAAACATCACCCTATCCACTAGAAAGTGAGTTTCATCAGAACATGGAAAGAGGGGCAGTTGTAGTTTATTTACTGCTGAATTCCCAGCACCTGAAAAAGTGCCTGGCACATAGTACACACTCAATAAATAATATTAGTTGAATACCTGAATGAATTCAGCCTTAAAGCCATCTTATGGGGTATTCTCTGAGTTCTGTCCTAATCCTACAGACGTTACTGCCAAATCCTATCCTAATCTATCACTCTGCCCATCTCCACTGCTACCTCTGAGGGCCAAAGTATCACCGTCTCTCATCACCTGGCATCCAGAAGGGGGCACTGTGAGCTAAAG